>ML817602.1:53589-69863 GCA_009831015.1 Picea engelmannii
TCTTGAATGTTGTCTTCCATTCATCACCTTCTCTCACCCGAATTTGATGATACCCTCTTTTCAAATCAATCTTTGAAAAAAACTTTGCTCCACTCAAGAAATCCATCAAGTCGTCCATCCTTGGCAGTGGAAATCTGTATCTGATGGTAATATTATTGATTTCCCTTAAGTCTGTACACATTCTCCATCCTCTATCTTTCTTTGGGCTGAGCACTATCGGAACAACGCATGGACTTAAGCTCTCCTGAATCAATCCTTTGTCCATTAATTCCTAGACCTGTCTCTTAACTTCTTCATTTTCCTATGGCGTCAACCGATATCCTGCTTTGTTCGATAAAATGGCCCCAGGTATAAGATCTATATGATGTCTTATACTCTTGATAGATGGCAACGAACAAGGTAGTTCACCCACTACTATATCAACAAATTCTTCTAGCAACTCCTAAATTTCTTCTAGTAGATCATCTATTCTCATTCTGGTCAAAACAATTTTGGGCTTCATGACCACAATAAATTGTCTATCTTCCTTCTTCTTAACCTCATTAAGAATTTCCTTCCCACTCATGAGAAGTACACTGTTGCTCATTTTTGTTTTCACCTCTTTATCCTTAATCAGCAACAACATGTGAGTCCTACCATTTTTCTCCAGGGTGTATGTGTTCTTTCTCCCATCATGAACTACGTTTCTATCATATTTCCATGGTCTACCCAGCAATAGATGACAAACATCCATGGGAATGACATCACATAATATTTCGTCTTTATATCTTCCTATTTTAAATTCAACTAAACAATGTTTAGTGACATTTACTTGATGTCCTTTTTGTAGCCACGAAACTCTGTATGGGCTTGGATGTACAACAGCCTCCCGCTCCAGCTTTTCTACCATCTCTGTAGATACGAGATTGTCTGTGCTGCCACTGTCCACTGTGACCTTGCATACCCTGTCTTTAGTTTTGCAAGTAGTCCGAAATAGACTGTTTCTTTAGGCTGGGTTCTCTGGTTCGTTCTCCGACTTCAAGAGAAATTTCCTCATCATCAAAGATCTTCTGCCCTCAACATATTCTACCTCAACATTTCATCCTTGAGCTTTGGAAATGTGAGTTTCACCACCTTCTTTCTTCTTTTCTGGACACTCATAGGATTTATGTCCGATTTTTCCGTAGACAAAGCATTTCACTTCACCTCCTCTACCCCTTCCTCTTCCTCTGGCTCGAGAAAAAGTATTTCTATCAGCATACTGCCTTCCCTGTGAGCTTCCTCCTCTCTCAGGTTCAGTTTGAGGTTTCTTCCCCTCTTCCTTAGGTTTCTAAGTCCTATATTGGGCAATTGTTTTGCCTCTGGCTTGACTTCTCCCTTGGCCTTTTTGACCTTGCTTCCAGCTCAACTTCTCTTCATCTTTCAGAGCTATCTGATAAGCATATTCCACATTCTGAATGGTCATCATGCTCATCTCATCTTGAATGTCATATTGCAGACCATTCATGTACTTGGCAACTTTTTCATCATCGCTTTCTTGATGACCTACTCTGATGTTTATCCTGTAGAATTCTTCAGTGTATTCTTTCACTGACATCAGCTTCTGTCTCAAATTTTGCATCCTTCGAAATAGAGTGATTTGATAATCCATGGGTATAAATTTGGCTTTCATTTTTGCAACCATTCTATCCCAGCTTTCGATTTTCTGCTTTCCCTTGCAGCGTCTGTCAGCCTGCAGTTCATCCCACCATAGTGTTGCATGCCCTTTAAGTCTATTAACGACATGTTTGACTTTCTTGTCTTCCTCGACATCCTCATAGTCGAAGTATTTGTCTAGAGCTCTAATCTAGTATAGAAGCTCTTCAACATCTAAGTTTCCCTCATACATGGGAATCTCCATTTTTTCTCTGGCACCTATCCTTGCAACAGCCCTGAATAGGAATTCATCTATAGCATCTTCAACTGCAACCTCTTCTCCTTTGTTTCCATCTTCATTTTCACTTTCAGCTTCGCTCATATCCCCAGCGTCAACTGTGAGCCTCTGTGCTATCGCCATAGCATCAAGTCTAGCACGTAACTCACTCATTTCTCTTTCCACTGTTGGATCAGGCATTGGCCTATCTCTCCTTCTCGACGGTATGGCTGTAAAATTTTCTCCCTTCTCTCTGCTATAGAAAGCAAAGAATTTGTTCGAGGCTCTGATACCACTTTGACGCAGACCCTCGACCCTTAGGCCGAGATCCACATAGGATCATTTGAAACTCTCCTTGAGCCAAAGAGGCTCTCTCGAATCCTTATTGGAACCTCACGAATCTGATCCATACGCCCTTCATGAAAACCCGCCCTGCATGACTTAACACCAGGCACGAGATTTACATCTCCATACCTCCAAGTCGTGAGTCGATGACCTCTACTCCTCTTTCTCCAAACCTCTGATACCCAAGATGACGATACAGGTATGACTCCCTCCTCGCTATCATCTCTACAAGTGACCGTCGGCTAGGGCCTAACTCTATCACCCCTCGCAACTTGCAACTTCATGAGTTGGAATGCTGAGCCCTCGTGCTCCTCCCTTGCAAAAACCCAAAGCACGATAAGTCAACAATGGGTTGACCCCTTCCCAGGTGATGTGTGTCCACCACCTGTCACCCGTTTCCACCTTTTTCTGGGCACTTGTTGCTATGCCACGTTTCAACCATGTGGTCCCCACCAAACGAATGTGCCACGTTTTCACACGATCCCTTAGCGCTTGGCACTTCGCGACTTCTGTAGTAAAAAAGAAACTCTCTCAACCCCCGAACCCCCGATACGCGATACCACGTGGAGGTTTTGATCCGATGGTTCTCCCGTGGCTTGGATACAATGGTCTGGATCTCCTTCCCTGCTCCTCACAACTCAAGACTTCATGAAAACCAAGAATTTGGTCTTCCCTCCAAATCTCATGAAACCCAAATTCGCGATATGATTCAACGATGTAGGTTGAAATGGGATCAACGGCTCATATTGAACCATGATCAATGGTTCATGTTGATTCTTGATATTAGGGTGATCAGTTTGTCCAACTCCTAACCACCTTATAGCTCCACTGGATCCTATGGTCCTCCCGATTTCGCGAGCTCTCCACGGAGAATTCTGACCGCCTGATTCACTCCTCAACGACTTCTGTCCAAACGACTGAGTGTTGTCCCTCCTGAACTTAATTTCTATGCGACGGCTTCGATCCCCATCTCCCTTTGAACACTTCAAAGGTGTTATCCCTCCTGAGCTTTCACTTGCAAACTCAATCCTAAAAAAGGATCCCTGCTCACACTCCTTGCGTCAAACCTTCAAATAACTTTTGGTTATTTGAATCTTCGACCCTGTGCACTCTTTGCAATAGTAGTCCTTCAACTTTCCCCTTGGTTGATAAGTTTAAAGGTTTCAACCAGCCTGCGCACACCTTGCACGGCTCTGTGCTTCAACTGCACTTCTGCTGATATGAGAACAATGATATCTCTCCTGAGCTTTCTAAGATAAAACTCAGACCCTCATCAACGCACACCTTGCGGATGTTCATTGCACTCCTTGCAGGAATTATCAGGAAGAGAAACAATTGAAACTCATTCTTCTCCTCTTTCAGACTTCATACATTCAACATCAAATCATACACATAACACAACATTGAAATAAATGCATAAAAGAGAAACAAGTCAACTGTAAACATACCATTCAACAATTGTAAACAGTAAGCATCATAACACCATGAAAATTGAGTCAAAGTTTCATATATTAACTCAAGGGCCTCTTGTACATGGATTCTTCTCTATAGCTCTCTGCGTCATCTCTCCAGCTTATGAAATTCTAAATGATAATAATGTTCCCTCCCATTTCAATGATACAAGGGTGAGGGTGTCTATATCCATTTTCCCTCCTATGCTTCTAAAATGTCTAATCTAACATTCATATCTACCTACTTTACATTAACAGTCTTAAATGCCTATTACATCCGATAGATGAGAGTAATTCCTCCAGATCTTTTCATATCTCCAAGACATAAATGCAAGTACACTTGTCCTAGCTATTACATTAATGCTCCAGATTTCAAAATTCAAAATGTTTTCATAAAAACATGCCCTTTTTTTCCATCTGTGCGTACAACTGTTCCTTTGGCTAGGCATGTGCTTTGGGATTTGTACGACGCTCCTGCATCATATATGAATATACCCCTAGAAATATCTATGATGCTAATAAGGTATTGGAGGGATATCTCCTCAACCAACTTCATGCAACCTCATGCTTAAATCTGGTGTGAGTGGAGCCTCTTGATGTCACCAATTATACAATGGATTTCACCACTCCCCTGGTCAGAAACATATGTTGAGTTTAATAGCCATGGAGAATTTTACTCACAAAATCATATTCCAAGGCTCTAAATCTTAAGCTAGTTTGTGCACCCTGAAAAATAAAATCGTTTCTAATCAATTTTACATTTATGAGCGTTATTTTTAGTGGATTTTTTTACTCAAAAGGTGTGGTCATGAAACTGATGATGCTATGACTCAACAAGTAAAAAAATGAATATGAATATAATGCAAAGTCCTAACTTCAATTCCCAATAAATGATAAGATTTTCAAAATGCAACTTTCAATTCAATTCTACAATTTCAAATAAGATGCAATATTTCCAAACATGTACTAAGATCAACGTTAAGAACCCAAAAGATCAAATTCCAACAATGCAAAATGTATATATATTTATTTTATTTTCAATATAAAACAATGAAAATACAAGTATTGAACAAGAGCTTGATATAAAGACCCTACTTTAGGCAAACAATGACAAACCAAGTAGAATATCAAGAAGCAAACACCTAGCCCGAGATGCAAGGACAACCAATGAAAAGGATGATGACAAAGAAAAACCGCTTGAAAATTCAACCAAAGAAAGGTTTCCTATCACCCTGGAGGTACTTAACAGTTATGACAAAGACCTAAGAAGACTCAACAACCATCAAAACTTACCCAACAAACATCAAACTCAATAATCAAGAAAAAAAGGATGATGTATGGGACTGTTCAGGAGAAAACCATGTATGTATGCTCCCTATAGAACGACAACTCATGTATGTACTCTCCCTATAGAACGAAAAATCATGTATGTACGTGGTTGTCAAGGGAAAACCTGCCTATATGTATTAAAACACTGGCAGGTTAAGGATAAGGCCAAGAAACTCGGCATCAAAATGAAAATAGGTTTTCAAGCAATTAGACGACAAGAAACTCAACATAACGAGAGAAATCAAAGGAGAAAAACACTCTAAACCATGAAAACAATATTCCCTCCCTAGTATGGTCGCCAATTCTATTACGAGGAAAATGACTCTATGGAATGGGGTAAACCACAATAGATGGAAATGACTATAGAAATGAACTCTAATATCAAGTATGCTATATAAAAAAATATCCTAACAATACAAGATAAAGACCCTACCTCGTCCAGACTTTCGATGAAGTCCATTGTTGAGCACTTTACTCAAAGCTATATACCTGCAACTTGTCCTCAACAACCAAGATACGCAAGCATATGGTGATAATATATCAAGTCAGTACATATAATAGCATAATCCATCAATATTGATAACAAATATGCCCATGGAATAGCAATTCAAATATTTGCAAACATTAATTGGACGAGAAAAGAGTATTTCTATTAAAATATAATCAACATAAGTGTATATATGAAAAAATTTCATGTCGAAATATTCGAAACCGATAAACTAAGTCCCTTCAATATGGGCATCCACCACTTCAATCCTCCACCGAAGGTAAGCTCATATAAGAGAGACAATGAGGTTCTCCATCAAATAGCGAATATCTTAGGGGATGAACAATGTGTTTAGAATTAAAAGGACAAAGGGATGCAAACTCAATATCAAGTGAATAATTTCTCCAGAGAAACATTGTTCTCAAAGTTGAATTCTTCTCCTTTCTTCCACATCTTGGATATGGCCCATTTATAGAATTCAAATGGAACTTAAGGGCCCATTCAGAAGGTTTCCAATACATGGAAGGTCAAGGTGTAACATCTCGCTCTGGCACACTGAGCGAACTTATTCTTTGAGGACACTTGCTCGCAAGTGGTCCGGATTATTATGCTATTAAAGAATTTGATTTTGATTATGAGGCGTTATGGTTTGATGACATGTTGTTTTACTGCATTGACATAGATAGGTACTATTGACTCGATTTTACTAAGTGTGCAATATTTTGGACCTCGAGGATGTAGAGGCATCGATGGAACCCCTTGGACTTTGGATCGAGTCGGGGAGTGTACCTTACCCTCCGTTTGATTGTTTTACTATGATATTAGTGCATCTGATTAGATGATATGATATGGATATATTCTGACATGATTTGTTGATGATGCAGGCTGACGATAGCTTGCCGACTAGACTCACATGTGGAGTAAAGGGGTCATGCATGACTACCAGAGATGTTGAGGGAGAGGTGTGGAAAACAGCCCTGCCACAGCCTACTAGCACTCTCGTCGTGGCTCGAACTATAGGTTAACGTTTACCTAGTTAGAGAGGACCCACGATGTCGTGAGGGAAGACTGCGACAGTCGCTCATGATGATTCTAAGGGGCACGCAATAAGTAGGGGGCCTTATTCCTTATAGGCCCTTAGTGTCCCACAAGTTCACCTGGCGGAGTATTGACTCCAGGGGTTTTTGATGTCTACTGAGTCAGTCAAGAGGCAAGTGGCACCCTTGGAGCACGTGGTGCATCCTGAAGAAAATGTTGTGCAAGGGAACATAAGAGGCGAGTGGCACCCTTGGAGCACGTGGTGAGTCCTAAAGGGCACGTTGCTCAAGGGAACAGATGAGTCGAGTGGCACCCTTGGAGCACCTAGTGCGTCCTGAAGGGCACATCACATTGTTAATGATAAATGAATGAAGCTAGACGACCTTAGGATGAATAACATGATAAAAAAATTTAAAACAATTTTTGTAATAAAATGTCACCCAGCACGAAAATTTATGGTCTAGGTCTAAATTATGCTAGTGGTAAAATTTTAACTTTAAAATATATATATATATACATACATACATACATACATACATATATATATATATATATATATATATATACAAAATAAAAATAAAAACAACATTAATAATAATTATACTCTTCGTTAAATCTTGTAACAAGAAGGGGGTAAGCAATTTAAATGATTCATAAAAATCTGTTATGCTAAAATTAACAAAAAAAAGGGAAATAATTGTTTTATTATTTTATGATAATTTAAAATTGTTAACTAAAAAGGGAAAAAGGAAAAAGGGGATTAATTTCTACACCTACCAATTTGAGTCCTAAATGAAAAGGGGAAAGAGGGAAATCTAAAATATTTAGGAAACTAGGAAAAGAGGGAAACATAAGAAGAAAAGGGAAACACAAGGGAAAAATCAGAAAGTCAAACTTAGTAAGGTATCTACCATTAAGAACTTTCTAATTTAAAACTGAACTAGCAAATTGATAATGGGGAAAGTCATTAAAACTTGTAAGAGAATTTGGGGACACCTAGGAGCGATTCTAAGAGTGACTCTAGGTGGGTGAGGGAAATAAGGGAAATTAATTAATTAAAGAAATTAATTTGTGGAGGAATGAAGGGGATGGGTGACACTTGTACGGGGAGGATTTTTAGGATTTTAATTTTAAAAATTTAATTAAATAAGATTTTAGGAAAGTAAGGGACTTCGAAACTCTATATAATGAAGGGAGGAGAAGGATGAAGGATATTTTTCTGTTTGTGTAACGTTACGCTACAAAAATCTCTACTTGACTGACTTAGCTTGTGGAAGTTGGGATACCCATCTCAGTGAGGAGTGGTAGCTCGGCCTTGTGGGGCAATCTGGGAGCTAGCTGATTCTCTGGTTAGTGTGTGTGGCACCTTTGTGGCTCAGGGGACTAAGGGGGAAGAAGAGTACCCCTAGCATTGGCTGGGAGGTACCGGTGAAGTCTCATCGGTCAGCAAGAGGGTGTTGCACGGAACGAGTAGGACATCAACTCAGAGTGGGCGATCAAGCAATGGTATGATTTCTTCATTTTGTATGGTAGATTGTAGTAGTAATATGCTTGGATCTGCATGTTTAGTGGGTAAGTAAATTGATTGTCTAGTGTTCTAGTTGTTGACTAAGTTTTCCTTAGCCTAGCTCGATGATTGATTGACTCCCATGGCCTTCGATTCCCGGCATGTATTGACCGCCTTGGGTGTATTGATTGTGAAGTTTGTGGTTGTTTTTCCCTTCGTCCCTAGCTCATCTGTCCTCACCTAAGAAGTCGGCTAGGAGCCTAATCTACGGTCGTCGCTTCGGCTTTAATAGACCTATGGATATCAATGCCCTATTTTTCTGTACGTGGATGATGAGAGAAGGATGTTCCTTTCATCCGTCTACCTTCGTTATTGTCCTTGGATGATTGTTGATTCCGCCATCTGGCAAAGACCTCTGCGTATGGATTATCTTGTGTCTTGGTTGGTTTTTCTCTACGCCTTGACTGATAGAACCCTTGCGATCATTCCATTACTTTTCCCACTAGATCCTTGTGTTTCTCTTACTATTGTCTGCGTTGTATTGGTGTTATGGAAATGGAAAAATGAATTGATTCCCTGTCTACATTTTTTTATTTAGTATTCTGGCAATGGAAAAATGCAATGACTTCATGTCTGCATTTTTTATATTTTTTTTGGTATTCTGGCAATGGAAAAGAGAAATGATTTCATGTCTGCAATTTTTATATTTGGTATTCTGGCAATGGAAAGATGAAATGATTTCAAGTCTACATTTTATATTTGGTATTCTGGCAATGGAAAAATGAAATGACTTCATCTCTGCCTTTTACATTTGGTATTATGGCAATGGAAAAACAAAATGATTCCATGTCTACATTTTTATATTTGGTATTTTGGCAATGGAAAAACAAAATGATTTCTCTGTTTGCATTTCATTTTTACTTTGAGGCAATTTTTCCCTTGAATAAGACTATGTCTTTCACTTAATAATTTTGGTTTTGATTACCTTGTTTCCTAGCAAATTCGCCCCTCTCTGGACAACATTTTGTTTTACTGCTGGGGCGATTTTTTTTTTTTCCCTTGTTGAAGACTGAGTTAAGCATTAAACTTACTACCATTGGATTCCTGTGTATGCCCACAAATTGCAATTAAATGATGATGCGTTTTTCCTGTTATTGCCCAGAGAAACATTCTCTACGTCTTCCTATTGATTCCCCATGATTTTTAATGTTTTAATGTCACTGAGTTGTTGCAATTGACACGGAGTTTGACTCTTTACTGATAACACCATTTTGTTACCACGGTTAACACACCGATTTTATTACCACGATTTTACTCTCACAGGATCTTATTCTTTGTTGATTAAATGCCCACGATTTTGCGTTTAATTGAGATGAGATTGTTGTTTTAAATGCCTATGATTTTTTCATTTTAAATGAGATTGAGCTTGCCGTAAATGCCCATGATTGTGCTTTAAAGAGCTTGCCTAAGCTTGCTGATATTGCCCACGATTTTTCCTCTTAATAGCCTGGCAATTTTGGCCAACTGTCATGTCTACGTGTTTCCTTGTGTTACCAAGAGTTCATCCTTTAGTTAACTGCGATTCATTTTTATTGAAATGTTTTTCGTTGCTTATGCCAGCTTGATCGCTCCTTTATTACTTACCAGTTTCATTTTCATTTAATGATGGCGTAATTTCCCTACAAATTGCAATTTAAGGCTGGTGCTTGTACCCTTTTTTTTTTTAGCTGACTGCTTACTCCTTTAATAGCAACTCTTACCTACCAGGTGCAAAGGGATGACGTGTTTTACACATCAGTTATTTAGTTTTCTTTAATGAATGACTTATCCCTTAACAGCCTTGGTTGGTACAATATTCATTGATTAAACTGACTTTTCAATTAGAATAACCTTTGTTGACTGGACAACATTTAATGGTTTAGTACAACCTTAAATGATTAAACATCCTTGTATTGAACACAACAGTATTTTATTTGTATTGTAGCCTTCCATCTGAATAGACAACCTTGATTGATTAGAAAACCTCACTTCCTTCTTAGACAGTTCTTAAGTTAATTAAACTTAGACTTGTCAATTCGGTCTTAGTAATGATTAAAGAAGACTTGTCGATTGATTAGTAATTTATGTTATTTAGATTGAAATTATTGACTAAAGTGTAATGAAGGATTGTCGAACGGATTCACAATTAATGTGATTATGATGGTAACTTAATGACTAGTCTATAATTAGACATGCTAGTTAGATCATAATTATTGTTAATTAGATAGTAATTGTAGTTATGGTTTAGTATTGGTTATTTTAGATTTGTCAATTAGATGGTAACGATGGACAATGGTAATTAGACTTTCTAATTTGGTTAAACTTAAGGTCATTTGATTGTAAATTAATGCCTAATTAATAATTTAGACAGACGAGTTAGATTTCACTTAATGTTCCTTTTTTATGGAAATTTTGATAAGTTTAGACTTGATGAGCGATTGGGGTGTTGGAAAAATCGCGTAACAGTTGCATTTATTCCCTTGAGTATCATCATCCAGATTCTTGTCGATCGAATGCTTGGGTATGGGTCTAGTCTTGAGTCAGATTTTTCAGTCTCCTCCTAGCGTGTGGGTTGGTCTTGAGTCTTGGCCCTTTAGGTTATGTTTGCACCAGGGTTATTGTCACACTTCTCATTTGGGGACAACATGCTTCTTGATGAAGGGATCATGGCACGCCCTATTGGTTAGCGGTGAATCATATCTTGGTCAGAGTCGGTGTCTTCCGTGTGAGTGTGGTTGAGCATCGTATGTTGACTTGGACGCATGGGATGAATGCATTCAGGCATTGGTTTCATGCGCGTTGAGGTTCTCGTATTGTTCGTCTAGGCCATTATATCAGGATGAAGATGTTGTCCTTTATCTCGTAGGCGTGGTTGAGTTGTGTCGGGAGGGTAGTTGTTCCTCCATGTTATTTTGTGTGTGTTTTTCCTAATCGTCCTTGTGCCGATGCATGGTGTCATAGTTTCCTATTTCCTCGGTTGCATGCTTTTGTTCGTTGTTTTGGGTGTGGTCATACTATTGTCTTTGTTGCCTTCTTTCCCTTTAAAAAAAAAAAAAAAAATGGCTTTGGTCGTGGCCGCATCAATGTGGTTGTTACATATGGTATCAGAGAGAGTTCAACCTGTGACTTGGGATCGCTACAACTTTCATTGATATGATTTGATTATAATGTTGCTAATTGTGTTGACTTGTATTCATGCAGGTAATCATGGTTAGAGGAAGTCATGGAGGCAGATGACGGGGTGCTAGGGGAGGAGACGCGATGCCTCCAGTAGCAGCCCCGCCTCAGGGGTCTAACCCCCAGGGAGATGAACATGTTATCGGGCAGGATCATATAGCAGTTGGTGATGTGGTCGGAATGATGAGATATTTTCAGCACATGTCTAAGGCACTGATCAGTTGTTTGGACAGAGATGAGGCCAGGGTGCCAACACCCACTGAGGGTCCACTACGCAGTACTCCGATCGGTACTGGTAGCATTCACCGTGAACTTGAGAAGGTCAAATTTCCTGAGTTATTTGGTGCCCCGGACGACGCAACTTCCGAGGCATGGTTGGAGAATATGGCGATGTGCTTTTCACTTCGCAATTATACCTCCAACAAGAAGGTCCACATGGCGGTCTTCCAACTGAAAGGAAGCACTCTTCTATGGTGGAAGATGCTTCTACTGCAGCTGAACATGGTCATCGAAGACGTGTCATGGGAACTGTTCGAGGAATGGTTCCGAGAGAGATACCTATCAAAGGAATTCATTAAGCGTCAGCTCAATGAGTTCAACGCCTTATGATAGGGTGGTCGTACGGTGCCCAATTACAAGGCCCATTTTATGGAGCTGCTCCAGTATGCTCCGCATCTTAACACTAAGAAACTTAAGGTCAATAGGTTCGTGTTCGGCCTTAATGGCAGCATAAGTGCAAAGGTTAGGATTTTGATGCCTCAAACCTTGCACGATGTTGTCTAGAAGGCCCTCATAGTAGAGGAGGATCTTATCAGCAAGGGTTAGACCAAGACTCCAGTGAGACCAGCATGGCAGGTGTCATCTGGTGC
Organism: Picea engelmannii; assembly: GCA_009831015.1. NCBI lineage: Eukaryota > Viridiplantae > Streptophyta > Pinopsida > Pinales > Pinaceae > Picea > Picea engelmannii. The sequence continues at coordinate 65,723 of ML817602.1, forward strand.
ACAATAGCATTAGACACCAGCTAGACATACGCCAGGGTATCATGGATTCCAGAGGGGATCCACTTTCACTACACCTCAGCGACCGATGCCTCAGTAGCGGATACCTTATCGGGGACCACAACATCAGTAGCCGTGTCGACCATAGCATCAGGAGTTTAGGCTTGTTCAATAGAACAGACCAGGATTCTAGGCCAGTGGGTCGTCATATTCTACTTCAGGTACCAAGACTACTGGACCGAAGAATGGGTGTTGGACATGTGGGGAGCCACACTACCAGCGCGACTACCCTATGGAGAGGACTAGAGCATCTGGATCAACCTGACCCACTACTGTGGGAGATTTGGGCAAGGCCCATCGGATTCATATAGCGGAGAATAACTGCTACACAGAGCATCAGTCGACTGTGCTCGAGACAACAGGTACCGTCGCTAACCAGACCATTAGTATTTTGATAGATCCCAGTGCTACCAAGACTTTCATTTCTGGTGCAGTACTAAAAAGGATTAAGGTAAAGGCAGTCGAACAAGATGAGTTTATCTTCGTAGAGATGGACTCAAGAGCCAAAGAAAAGGTTGGAGGAAAGGTTACGGGTTGTATCCTTAACCTGGGATATTTTGTCCCCAAGGCCAGCCTGTACGTCAGAATATTAGGATCTTATGACATTGTGATTGGTATGGATTGGTTGGAATCACATGAGGCGATACTCAACTGCAAGATGAAACAATTGATCTTGGTCGATGATGAGGGACAGAGACATGTGATTGTAGGACGGAACTAGGGATTTTCCTTGAGGTTCATCTCTTCCTTTCAGCTACAGAAGAGCATGTGCAAGGGGTGCAAGATTTATGCGATCCTTGTGTTAAACAAGAAGGGAGTAGCGGAAGGTCTAGAACACCTTCCGGTGGCGAGAGAGTTTGTGGATGTATTTCTGGAGGAGTTACCTGGGATGCTGCCGAAGAGGGAATTGGAGTTTACTATAGACCTAAAACTGGGAACTAAAATGATAGCTAGAACACCTTATCGGATGTCAACCCCAAGATTACAGGAGTTGAGAATGCAGCCAAAAGAATTGTTGGACCTGGGATTGATACGTCCAAGTGTGTCATCGTGGGGTGCACCTGTTATTTTCATACGAAATAAGGATGGTTTGTGGAGGCTCTGCATTGACTACCATCAATTGAACAAGGCAACAATCAAGAATCAGTATTCGTTTCCGAGGATTGATGATCTGTTCGATCAAATGAAGGGTGAAACGGTGTTCTCAAATATCGACTTGCGATCAGGATACCCACAATTGCGGATTAAGGAAGATGACATCCCTAAGACTGCCTTTAAGATGAGGTTTGAACATTACAAGTTTATTGGTTTACCATTTGGACTGAAAAACTCCCCAAGGATATTTATGAGTTTGATGAACGGGGTGTTCCGCAAGTACTTGGACAAGTTCATCCAAGTATTCATTGACGATATTTTGATTTACTCTCTAACTATGGAGGAGCATGACGAACACTTACGCTTGGTACTACAGTGTCTGCGAGAGCACAAATTGTATGGGAATTTTTCCAAATGCTCATTTTATCAATCGAAGATTCACTACTTAGGGCATGTCATCTCCGGTGAAGGCATCGTCATGGATCCAGCAAAGGTCGAGGCTATTATGGAATGTCCTACGGAAACTAATGTCCCCAAAGTGCGTAGCTTCATGGGTTTAGCAGGATACTATCGATGGTTCATCGAGGGATTTTCAAAGATAGAAAATCCAATCACAGAATTGCAGAAGAAAAACAAGAACTTTGTTTGGACCGAGAAATGCGTAGAAGCATTTTGGAGGCTCAAGGAGTTGTTGACAACAACATTGATACTAAAGGTCCCTGACATGGACGCAGACTTCTTGGTATGCACTGCCGCATCCAAGGAAGGCTTAGGTTGCATCTTGATGCAAGACAGACGAGTGATCGCTTAAATCTCGAGGAAACTGAGAAGGCATGAGGAGAACTACGCGACGCACGATTTGGAGTTGTTAGCAATCATATATGCCTTGAAGGTTTGGAGACACTACCTTGTTGGATGAAAATTTGAGCGAAATACTGACCATTGTGGACTACAACACATCTTTACCCAAAGTGACCTGAATGCACGACAACGACGTTGGTCGGAATTGCTTAGTGAGTATGAATTCAAGATTACTTACATAAAAGGAACAATGAACTGAGTGGTAGATGCATTGAATCGGAGGCCATGCATCTTTTCGGTGCTGCCTCTTTAGATGAATCTATGTGAAAATATACTAACTTTACAGCGTGACGATGACTGGTACAAATAGGTCGAGGGTTTTATCGGACAAAACACAATGATGGTACCAAGATTTGAAATATTTTTTCGTTTGATAGCAATGGTTTATTGAGGTTTAAAATTCAGATTTACATATTATCGAACGATGAGTTGAGGATGTTGATCCTAAGCGAGGCTCATAGAGCAGTTTACATGGCTCACCCAGGAGTCACGAAGATGAGGGTAGACCTTAAACCCTTATTCTTCTGGAAGGGAATGAAGGTAGACATAGTCAACTATGTGGCCAGATGTCTAGAATGTCAGCAAGTAAAGGCTAAACATAGGCACCGAGCAGGATTACTATAGCCTCACGCTATTCCGAAATCAAAATGGGAGGTTATTTCAATGGATTTTATTGTTGGATTGCCACTGATGGCAAGGAGACATGACTCGATTTTTGTAGTAGTAGACACTCTGACGAAGAGTTCTCACTTTATTCCTCTACGTACAACGTATCAGGCACCTGACATAGCTATAGTTTTCATCAGTGAGATTGTGAGCCTGCATGGCATTCCTAAGAGGATTATATCCGATCGCGGATCGGTGTTAACTGGACGATTTTGGACAAGTTTCCAAGAGGCCTTGGGAACCCAACTTAAATTTAGTACGATGTATCACCCGGAGACTAACGGGAAGACTGAACAAATGAACGAGTCCTTGGAAGACATGTTTCGCATCTACGTAATGGACCAATAGAAGAGTTGGGAAGAATTCTTGCCACTAGTGGAATTTTCTTATAACAATAGTTACCAGAGCAACATTAAGATGATGCCTTTCGAGTTTCTTTACATGTGACCATGTCGGACACCTTTGAGTTGGGATTGGCTTGAGGATAGAATCCTGGTGGGACCTGAAGCAATCTAAGAAATGGAATAGAAAATGCAAACAATAAGACAAAGGATTAAAGAAGCGCAGGATCGACAGAAGAGTTATGCCGATGCGCATCGTGTCGACCATAGTTACGAGGTCGACGATCGAGTCTTCTTGCGGGTTAAACCGCATAAGAGTTTGATCAAGTTTGGAAAGGGAGCTAAATTCTCTCCTAGGTTCATGGGATCTTTTGAGATTGTGGAGAGAAAGGGGCCCGTGGCCTATTGACTAGCTTTGCCTAATTCTTTGAGGCGTATGCACGATGTTTTTCATGTATTTGTTTTGAGACATTATATTAGTGATCCTACACATGTTATTGACATGAGTTCCTTGCAGTTATCAGACAAGCGGGTGCTCATGGTTGAGCTGATCCGCATCTTGGATCATCACATTCGACATCTACGATGTTGAACAATAGATCAGGTCAAGGTCCAGTGGGACAACTATAGTCCGCACTTGGTGACCTGGGAGGACGCATATGATATGCACCAACAGTTTCCATTTTTGTTTGATTGATAGAATTATGATACTGTGATACACATTATTTCTGCACTTATACTGTGAAACTTCAGGATGAAGTTTAGACCAAGAGGGGGTGTATGTAACATCCCTCTCTGGCGCACTAAGCGAACTTATTCTTTGAGGACACTTGCTCGCAAGTGATCTGGATTACTATGCTATTAAAACATTTGATTTGATTATGAGGCGTTATGTGTTGATGACATGTTTTTTTACTACATTAACATAGACAGGTGTTATTGACTCGATTTTACTGAGTTTGCAGGATTTTGGACCTTGAGGATGCAGAGGCATTGATGGAACCCCTTGGACTCCGGATCAAGCCGGGCAGTGTACCATTGGGGTTTGATTGTTTTACTGTTATATTAGTGCATCTGATTACATGATATGATATGGATATATTCTAACATGATTCGTTGAT
>ML817603.1:28825-41323 GCA_009831015.1 Picea engelmannii
CACTTCCACTTACAGGTTCTATTTGGAGTTAGGTCAGTATAGCTGACGCTCCAAGATAGTCTAGCAGAGGACGGATAGGAATGGAGTTGGAAGTAGGTTAGGGAGGAAGGATGAGTAGAATAGTTGAGACTATATGGAGATCTCTCTTATGGCAGGGAGTTGATGAAGAAAAATGTATATATGAAAATTCATTATTATGTAACTAAACCACAATTTTTTAAAATGAATTATTGAATCGGACAATTGTGATTAAATGAATTCTCACACAATTAATTTATTGTTGTCTTTTATAAAAGACTAGTCTTGCTGACTGGATTGGATGCATACATAAAATACTAAAGGATGACAGTGTGATTATTAGTACATGTACGAGAATTGTATGTACTAGCTACACATACATTTCTTGTACATATACACTAGTATGTATGAGCTTCCTTGACTTACTTACTAATAATGTCGGTTACTTGTTATGAATGTGTGAACCATGTTCTGGTTCTTGTACCATAAGATACCTTAACTTCAGGACGAAGTTTCCTGAAGGGTGGGTGTATGTAATGACCCTTAATTATTAAGATGATTAATTTAATAAATAATCCTAAAAATTAGCTAAACTATAATTAATTATTAAATAACCTTAACTAATTATATGTTATTAATTAATTATTTTAGATTATGATTAGTTTAAGTATGATTAACTCTTTAATTAAGGGTTAATGATTAATTTGATTATTAATTAATTAATTGATTAATTAAGTATTAAACAAATGGGTGGATAATAAAATATAATGTTTAATTGGGTTACGTATCCCATAAGGGATAATGTAACCAATAAGTTAAGATAAGTAATAAATGAATGGATAAGGAATTAATAAAGGGATAAGGTATTTGGTGGGGGGAGTTAATGGAGGAAGGGTAGTGAAGGAGGGATAAGGGAAGTGGAGAAGGATTATGGGGGGGATTCATTTCTACGAGAGGGGGAGAGCTTGGAGGATTGGGGGAGAGTGAAATCTACAGTGGAATTACAGTGCATCGGGGGGCTGCAGAGGTTTTGGGCTTGGAGGGATAGGACATCCATTGATGTCCTAGGACTAGGCGTTACTAGTCGGCAGAGTGGATGGTTTTGGGGTGTCCTAAGGAGAAACATCAGGTTCAAGCGAAGGGAGCAAGCTGCTGCGGATAGCATCAGAGTGAGGTATCTAAATTCAAATTCATGGATTGTTTACTTAGATTTATTACTTATTGTCAAATTCTACTTGCGTAAGTGTTAGCGTAAGTGTTGAGATAATTTGAAAATTTTGCAAAGTTTAGTTCTTTGTAAAGATTATAGAAATTCCAGAAATTACAGTAATCTGGTAGAAATTTAAACGTTAATTCAAATCCGGTCTTTACATCCGCACTTATTTTCTATCAGTTTTGCGTCGTTTGTAGGTTCTCTTTCAACAACTTGAGAATCTCCTGACTCTCTATGATCCAATCCTTGGCCTTGGGAGCTCTGCTCTCCCCAAAGACCAAGTCTACCAAAGTGGGAACATCATACCGTACAATGCTAGGAAGGGTGTCATACCAATGGATATGTGGAAGGTGATGTTGTAGCAATGTTCTCCTAAATGTAACCACTTTACTCACAGTCTCTACTGTCGTCCTACATAGTTCCTCAAATTCCCTTCAACCCACTTGTTGACAATCTCTGTTTTCCCATATGTCTGAGGGTGACAACTAATGCTAGGTGTCAACTCTACCCTCACCAACCAAAACAACTCYAAAATGTCCCTATGAACCGACTGTCCCTGTCACTGACGATGTTCTTCGACAACCCATGAAGTCTGAAGACCTTCCTGAAGAAAATCTCGGCTACCTGAACTATGCTATACTTTGTCGACATGGCGTAGAAGTTAGAAACTTGGTCAATCTGTCGACCACTACATAGATAGAGTCCTTACCTTGGACCTTGGGTAGACCTTTGATGAAGTCCATAGATATACTCTCCCATTTCTACTCTGGAATGGGGAGTGGATGAAGTAGCCCTACTGGAAGAGCATGCTCTGACTTGTTTTGTTGGCAAGTCACACACTCACTAACATGTCTCATAACGTCTTGTTTGAGGCCCTTCCATGAGAACCTCTCTTTGATCTATCTGTAGGTTTTGAAGAACCCCTGATGGCCTGCTAGAGGTGAATCATGAACTGCAGTGAGGATCTTCTTCTTAATCCCTAAATCTGGCACCAAGTAGACTCTATCCTTGTAAAATATGACATCGTCAATGAACCTATACCAGTCATCATGTATCTTCCCATCCATCACCTCACAAGCGAACTTGTTCTTGGAATATTCCACTAATAAGTGGGATTTCCAATCTGCTAAAATCTCCATCAAAGAACATGCCACAAGTCTCCTCGATAGTGCATCGACCACAATGTTCTTCTTCCCCTTGACATACTCTATGTCAAAGTCGAATTCCTATACCTTCCTCACCCATTTCTGTTGGCACTCACTGAGGTCCTTCTTCTCAAGGAAATACTTCAAACTATTGTGATCGGTCTTGACCACGAATTTGTTGCCCACCAAATATTGTCTGAACTTGGTCAAGGAATGCATGATTTCCAACATTTCCTTTTCATAAATGGAGTACAACCTCTCAGGTTGACTAAGCTTCCAGCTCTCGAATACAATGGGGTGTCCTCCCTGCATCAAAATTACACTGATCCCTTCGTCGAATGTGTCACACTCTAGTACAAATGGCAAGGTGAAGTTTGGTAGTGCCAACACTGGACAAGTGCCCATGACTTCCTTCATGTGATCAAAGGCTTCCTGTGATTTATTGGTCCATATGAAGGCCCCATGCTTGGTAAGATCTGTCAGCGGTTCTCCAAGATGAGAAAAACCCCGGATGAACCACCTGTAATAGTTGCACAACCCGAAGAAGCTACTCAATTATGTCACGTTCTTGGGCATCGACCAATCCAGAATGGCCCTGATATTCTCTTGGTGCACCTGTACCCCCTATGCACTAATGACATGGCCTAATTAAAACATCTTTGTCATACCAAACTCACACTTTGACTCTTTGGCATATAATGATTGTGCCTCCATGATGCTCAATACCTCATCCAGGTGCCTGATATGATCTTACCATGACTGACTATAGATCAAGATGTCATCAAAGAAAACCAAGACTGATTTCCTTAAATGATCCTTGAATATATGGTTCATGTAAGACTGGAATGTAGCGGGTGCATTGGTTAGCCCAAATGGCATAAACAGGAACTCGAAGTGTCCAAAATGACATCAAAATGTCATCTTCTCTATGTCCTTCTCTCAGATGTTGATCTGATGATATCCAGAGCGTAGATCAATTTTTGAGAATAAAACTACCCCATGCAGTTCATCTATCAACTCGTCAATGCATGGGATAGGGTATCAGTTCTTGATGGTTTTCTTGTTAAAGGATCGATAATCAATGCACAACCTCATGGCACCATCCTTCTTCAGAACTAAGACAACTGAAGAAGCAAATGGGCTACTGCTCGGTTTGATGTGTCCCATCTCTAGAAATTCCTTGATTTCCTTCTATATCTCATCCTTGAACCTCCTTGGATGATGATAGGGGGGGTGATCATAGGTTTGGCCCTCTCCTCCAACTTAATGGTTTGCTCAAACCCCCTGTCAAGTGGTCTCCCTGGTGGAACTGCCTCAAAGACCTGCTGATGTCGTCCCAATAAATTCTTGATCTTGGTATGGTATTGTTGTCGACCTTCTGAATCCTTCTGAGTAGTGATCAATCATTCTGTGACATATGCTACCTCCCCATGTCTAAATATTCTCTCCATCCTCTTGGATGAAACTTTCCTAGGTGCTCCTGTCGACATACCTCTTAGAACAACCTTCTTCCCATCCTGATCTTTGAATCCCATTTCCAAGGTTTGGTAGTTGGTAGTGATTTTTCCCAAGGTAATCATCCACTAAAATCCTAACACCACATCTGTGTCCAATAGGTCAACCACATAGAATGTGTCTCTCTCTGTGTAGTTGCCTAACTTCATATCTAAGTTTGGAACTATATCTAGACACTCCATTGTGTGTCCATCTGCTACCACAACATGAAACCCCTCAAACTCCTCTATCTGAAGTGCATGTCTCAATACTAGTGAAGCGTCGATGAAGTTGTGGATGGCCCCACCATCTATCAAGGAAATTTCCCATTGCCCCTGAATAATCCCTCTGATACGGAGGGTATCATATGTGGGAACACCAGAAAGGGTCGCTATGACAACTCCCTTTGCTGGTTTCCTCTTGTTAGCCTATTCTGGCGGTTGTGGGACTATTGGAGGATGGACTCCTGCCAGTGTCGATGGTCTATGGGGAGGCTACTCCTTTGCTGGTGTTGACTCCTCCTATGAACTAGTGGATCCACTGTCCTTCTCCTCCTCCTCTATATCCACGTTGTATGCTACTACCTCAATATAATGAATTTCTCCTTTGCCCATGCACTTGTGGTCTAGGACCCAAGGATGTTTGCAGCTGAAGAAAATCTTCTTCCTCATAAGCTCTCACTTAGTCTCATCATCCAACGTCTCCTTGCCCTTCCATTCTCTCTGGAATGGCTTCTTGTCTTGATCCCTCTGGGGCACAAATGGTTTGGAGAAATTTTTAGTCTTTGGCACCGAGTCTTCCAGATCTCAAGTGTGAAGGATGGCATCCTGCAAAGTGGGAGGCCTGTATGCCTTCAACCATCCTCTCAAAGGCTCTGTGATTCCTTCTATGAATAACATGATCATCCTGGGCTTTGATATATTTTTCACTGCCACGGCTGCCCGCTGAAACTCTGTGATGAACGCCTCTGTTGTGCCAGTTTGTCGCAATTGGGATAGATTCCTGAAGTGTATCTCAGGATCCTTCCTGTCAAACCTATCCATGAGCCTATCTATAAAATCCCTATAGGAGGTGATGCAACTGTGACCCAATGTAACCAGTCCATGATACCACTACTCATGTGCCTCACCCTCCAAGTGTAAGGTCGCGAAACTGATGGCCTCTGTCTTAGTCATCTGGTTGAGCTTGTAATACATGTCTAGCTTCTGTACCCAAGCTCTGGCGATGTATTTGGATGACCCATTGAAAGAATGGATGGTGAGTTTCCCAAATTTTCGGATGAAATCGAGGTTATGCCCCTGCTGCTGTTTTGGTCCTCCCCTCTATGGCTCTTTGGGGCGGCTCCTAAGTCTGAGTCCACAGTACTTGAATAAGTTCATGTCCTGATGGAAGTCATGACCCAATGTTGTATACTCCCTCCTATACTTTGCAATGTCATTGACATGAGTGGGTGGCCTCTGTGCTATTGGTGGCAGTGCTGCTACTGGGGATGCCCTCTAGAAACTGGGAAAAAAGGGTCTGGGAATCCTACTCACAGAGGTGTATGTGTGAGAGTGTGGTTGGGGTCTACTACCTACTCTCAATTTCCTCTATGCTGCATGCGATACTTGTGTATCTAGGGTGCCCACTCTAGCCAATCTATCAACCACCTGTGCCAAGGATTTAGACATGGTTCGTTGACTAGCTAACATACCATTGATAACCTGCATGAAAGCTACCTTTGGATCTACAGGAGCCTTGCCCCTGCCCTCTGGTCACTCATATCTTTCTCCTAGTATCCTCTATACCTCATGCTTAGTGTCACGCTCTGCCCTTCTCTCTGCTTCTCTATGTGCCTCTTCCTCTTCCTCTGAGCTAGGAGGAAAAGGGGGGAAATCAGGCCTATGCCTTCTTTCCTGATGCCTGTTGTAAGTGACATATTCTTCACCTACGTGTTCATGACCCTCTGGGTCTTCTGTTTTACTCATTTTCTTTAGTCATAGGCTGGCAGGACTAAAGCTCTGATGCAACTGTAAAGTTCCTAACTTGGCTAGTCTAGGAAACACTGCTAATGTGTGTGTAGGATCAAAGGTTTACAGCATATAAATGATCATACAAATAATAAATGTGATAAAGGATTGCAAAGTTTGTATTATGATATATCTGTGGACTACAAAATGGCCGAATGCGGCTGAATAAACTGACAATACTCGACTAGATCAATAGACAAAGGATCTTAGTTGGAATACAAATAAGCAACTGTGACTGAATTAAGTAACAACACTTGGCTATATCAAAAGACAAAAGGATATTAGCCGGAATACAAATAAGAAACTATGATTGAATTAAGTAACAACACTCAGCTAGATCAAAAGACAAAAGGATCTTAGACGGAATACAAATAAGTAACTAAAATATAATACCCGGAATATGGGAGCACTGTGGAATCAATGAAGAATGATGGAAGACCTGGATGATCTTCCCTGTGACTAGGGTGTGTCTTTCAACACCGAAATCATCCAACTGGTGTCTTCCTCCTGGAATACATTGAACTATCGCTCCTGAGATGCACCTCTTCTCCTCAATGACAAGTCATAATTTGCATAATAATGAATTAGGTCGTTGACCCTTCCTTTATAGCTTTCCAAAACCCTAAATCATGCTGAAACCCTAATTCACTGTTGACTTTCAAAACCCTAAATCATGCTAAAACCCTAATTCACTATTGACTTCTATTTTTAGCTCATAATGACTTAAAATCACTTTTAACCATTTTTAGCTCAATGTCACTTTCTGAATATAACACCTGTGACTGGAGTGACCTCTAGTAACCTTGTTTACCCCTCTTTGGCCCTGGATATAGTCTAACGGGGCAATTTAGACCATTAAGCCTCCTCTCTAGAGCTCCTATTTGGGAAGGGAAATTACAACTTGGGTTCCCAAACTAGTAAGATCTCAATCTCTCATAGGTTTCCCAACACCCACAACAATCCAAGTGCCCATCTCTACTCTACCCAGTCTGTACCACCCGAGAGAATGGACCTCCACCCTTCTATGCCACACAGTCCCTCAGGCAGTCCATTTCCTTTATCCAGGTCCTCCAGCACAACTGGTCCAGAATCTCAATGATGTAACTCTCAGGACTCACAGTTGTGAGAAAAATAGGGCACATGCTGACACATCTCAGACATGCATGCCCTAGGTCATGGTTGGATTTCACCAGTGACCATCACAATCAACTATCCTGTGGATAATTATTCAGTAGTTCGGTTCCCTTTCCCAAGCCAAGACAGAGGTGAGGATGGATCAATGAATGGGTAAGTGGGTGCATGGAATGCATAAGGGAAATGAATGAGGTGACAGGAAATCAGTGAAAAATCCATCAGTTGAACCCCCCCATCAGACCAAAGGCAGGTTTAAGTAACATTTTGGGAAATCAAGAACCTCCTGTCCTTCCCCAAGAAGCTCACGTAACTGACCCCCTCCCTTGGGAAAAAAGGGTAATTAACATAGGAATAAACATGTATCCCCTCGAGCTCCCTCTCTTGTGGAATCATAGCCCCCTATAACTCTATTCCTTGTCCTTCTAGCAACCAACGATGTGTTTATTATTAATAATAATCAAAATATCACATTTCTTTGGAATACTGTCCTTTTAATAATTTTTTGAGCACCCTGGCCTCTCATCATTTGTAACAATACATTATTTAAAATGGGGGTTCAAAAACTGGGGTGTTACATCCCCTCCCCCTTATCTTGGCACTGTCCTCAGTGCATATACAAAATAAAGATCGAAATCTCAAATTTATTCAAATATTTGTGGGCACTCTTATTGCATGGCATCTTCATGCTCCCAGGTAGCATCTTCAGGATCATAGTAGGTCCACTGAACTTTTACTAGCTGCCAGAATCTGGATGCCATCTTTGTACAACTACCCAATTTCAAAGAGATTTTCTTGGGCTTCACTTTCAAAAGTACATGCTCCCCTAATTTAAATTCTACATCTGTCATGTTCTTGTCTGCATAAACTTTCTGTCTATCTTGAGATTCCTTTAAATTCTGCTTGATCTTAACCACCTGGTCTTCCATGTCCTTGAGAAACTCCAGCTCAAGTACCACTATATCTGTTGGGTTGTCCCAGCTCACTGGAGTATTGCATTTCCTACCATACAAGGCTTCAAATGGGCTCATTCTCAATGAAGCTTGATACCCGTTATTATATGAAAACTCAACCAAGTGTAAGTAATTTTCCCACTTAGATGGATTATCCATCACATACATTATCAGCATGTCTTCAATTATTCGATTAACCCTCTTTGTTTTCCCATCTTCTTGGGGATGATACACGGTACTAAAGTTTAGATTTGTGCCAAATCCTTTAAAAAATCCCCTTCGAAAATTAGAGTTAAACTTCATATCTTTGTTCGAGACAATTTTCCTAGGTATCCCATGCAACCTGGAAATTTCCTTCATGAAAAATTTTGCAATATTAGTGTTACACATCAAAAATACTCACTTTGATAGTGTCGCAAGTGTCGTCATTACAAAGTTTGCAAGTGTCGCATTTTGCTTACAAGTGTTGCAAGTGTTAAATAAAGCATACTGCCATCATGCCTATGTCGTGCCTATAATGACATGAGAAGGACATTTGAAACACCTCAAACACTTGATTTGGAAGAGGATAAGTGAGTCAGCAGGCTTACAAACCTTCTTCCATCTGAAAGCACCTCAAAAACTAAGTTTTGTAGGAGAGCGCTCCCCTATACCTCTTCTGGGAGCACTGGCGCTCCCCCTTACACTATCTGGGAGCGTTATAAAGTTCCTTTGGCCCTTCTAAGGGAGCATTGGTGTCTTTAGGAATGCTGACACCCCCCTTAAGCCTACCAAGGAGTGCTACAATGCTCTGATGGCCCTTTTGAGGGAGTGCTACCTATTATGGGCAGTAGTTAAGTTGTTGAGATGAATGGGGGAAGGATCCTTTCATTCTTGGAAGGAAGTTGGATTCGAATCCCTAATCCATCCATGATCTTAGGGAAGATCCTCAACTGAAGGAGGCAAATCCTCAACTTCCCCAAGGATATCTCAAGTTGTTGAGCCTCTCCAAGGCTATATAAGAAAGCTTTCTAATGGTGAAAGGGGACTGGAAAAGGAGAATCACACCAAACTTATGATCTTATAAGTGGTGCTGGAACATAGATAATTTGGAAGCAAGAGACCTATGATATCATAGGGAGAAATCAGTGAAGCTATCATCATTCGGATCGTGGATATTTTGAGCAAGGGGTAGACAAGGAGGACTTGACAAAACTGCTGCAATTCATCTATGGCTGTAAGCAATGTTTTCTCTTCATTAATATAATTTGCTTGTCCTGTTTCTTTCTAATTCATGTTCAATCTCACATGAATTTGTCTCTTTAGTAGATAGATCTATTTCGGACTAATATTGATAGAGTAGGAAGTGGTCGTACTTTGTTTGTCTATAGGTCTTATCGAGGAGCAAAAGATTGGAGCTCAACTCAGAGCGTGCAGGGAAAAACACCGGTAAAAGTTACTTCTTTTCTCCTTCCTCCTCACACACTAGTCCACCTAGATCTAAAAGGAAGTTAGTTACCATGATAATAAATTTCTGTCTTTTAGTTATGAGTCTATCTCTTTGCAGAGATCTACCTGTCCGCAGGGAGATTTTCCTTCAACATAAACTGGCAACTCCATTGGGGATGGTCGAATCAAAACTTTTGGTTTTGATTTCTCCTCATAGAACTTGTCTTACCCTTTTATTGTTTTCAGACCTAGTTCACCCCTTTATATCTGATTGCATTTGCTGATTGACTCTTTACCCCATCACACTCAACTTACCTGTGAAAATTTGATCAAAATTTTGGGTTTTTGGACATTTGTATGAGTTGTTTGAGCCTGGAGCCCCCCTACCCATGTTAGCAGAGCACTAGCACTCACTGGAAGTGTTGGAAATAGTGTTATAATGCCCTGGTGTCCCTTACACTAGAGCGCCAACCCATTTTTGCTCAAAATCTCTTCAAAAATTCCATTTTTTGGAGGTCCAAACCCTATTTTTTCACTTGCTAGGTTGTTTTATGATTGAATGATTCTTCCTTTGACCTTTGACATGCTTCCTCCTGAGAAGTAAACACCTTTTTGTTCATATTTTATGCCCTTCTTCATTCTTTTTGAGTTTTTTCTGTTGAGAGCTTGAAATCGATCCTCTGCTTTCTTCTCTCCTATATGACTGAGTGGGAAATCTAGTCAAGGACATTAGAAGTCGGTGACTCTTCTCATTTGGTTCTTTGAGGTCATCTAATCCAATTTCTTTCTCCTTCCTTTTGTGTTTTTTATTTTCTTTCTCTTGTTTGATTGAAAAAGGGTGTGTTGTTTGTGCGAAATCTGTGTTTTCTTGCCCGAATCTCCTTGATCTGAAAGGGTAGTTGGCAGGATAAGATTTTCATTGAATTGATCATCATTCACATGAAAACAGCAAAAGTACATCTTAATGATTAGTTTGCATTTCTGAAATGTTGTAGCATCATGTTGGATTTGATTGAGAACAAAATTGATTGAGGGCATTCCTTATCAAGTGTTTGATAGTGAAAATGACTCGTACTCTTTCCCTTAAATAGGTATTCATTGAAAATAAATGATTTCTTATCATATTTCATGCATATTTTTGGGAATTGAGTCATCATTCCATCAGTTTCACTTTCATACACCCTCTGAGTAAACAACAACCATTAAAATCAACGCTTAACTAAAATTTATCAGACTTTTTTACATCTTTGTTAGAAAACCTACATTAGTTTAAGGTGTAGGGATTTGGAATAGGTTGAAAGGATAGCTTTCCAAAGATATCGAACAAACTTAGTATCTTGCGGTAGGGAGAGTCAAATCCAATTGTCGTATTGTCTTGCTGGGATACCCCTCTCACATAGGGGTTACACACGAGGTCACATTCAGGTGAGTTACAGAGATTATCCCTCTGTGACCCAACTGTTTGTAGTGGTTGGATCATATATTGGGGGTCACTGGAAGGTATACCCATGATTATGTGTGGGAGCCTTTAGGGTTGATTTCATACTTGTTATCCTTCTCATACGTTCCGATTGGACCGTCGAATGTACCCGCCCAGGGGCTGACTACGAGTTGGTGACCTTAGTAGCCACAATATTTAGGGTCTCAGACAAGGTGACAGTGAAGGGAAGTCTCACTGTACCTGAAACAGACGTTGGTCAAACTCACTCGGGCTCCTTGGAGGGTAAATCCACAATTACTGCATGGAAGCTTGCACCAAGGCGTAAGTTTGTTAAGCAGGTCGCCAACATAATGGATCCATCCACTCTATACCCTCCCCTTCCTATTTTGATCTCACGACGTTGGATTTCATCACCTACTAGTGGTTTCCTCATAGGAAGGTTTGTTTGACTGATTGCTTCTCATATTCATAGTGTGTGTTGTTTGTTTTACTTAGTGGACCTTAGGTCAAGTCAGTATTAATGGCATCGAATCCTGGGAGTACCAATGGAGGAACCCCTTCTCCCGGGGAACCCTATACTTTTCTTCGTTTGGAAACTTTGGTCCTCCATATGTTGCCACACTGAGTCTTCCAGGACTCACTATTGGATTACCAGCTTGGTTGTTACCCACTTCGGTGATCTCGAATCCTCCCAATGTTTCAGTTGCACCTAATACTTTGGATGTCAATACAACACCCACACATCAACCTCATGTCAACGTTTCACCTTCCTCATCCATAAAGTCTCCTTCCATTTCTCCTTCTTCGCCTAGTGAAATATCTAAAGAAAGTAGCCAGGTTAATCATAAGAAGAAGAAACGAAAAGAGAAGAAGAAGAAGAACCCAAAAAGGACAAATCCCCCAACAACATCAGATGTTGTCTCTACGAAACCAGTTACTGTTAATAGTACTGGGAGTGTTGATGAGGTCAACAATATTAAAATGAAAAATCCAAAACCCAAATTCCCTTGCAGCCTTTGTAAGGGTGACCTCTTTTTGAGGGATTGCCCCGGTCTTACCCAGGTCTTAGAAGTGTGGTCCTCCATGTCATCAGCCTCTGTTAGTGATGTCAATGATACCCTGTCAACTAGTGATGTTCAGGTTGGTAAGAAGTGTTGGGTATGTGTTATATTCTTTGCATGTGTGTGTGTGTGTGGGTGTGTCAGATACGATGACTGCGTCTGACGATCCCTTCACCTAGGGATTTTCCGTGTGCATCGGGTGCTTTCCTAGGGGGGTCCTAGGGTGGGCAAGTATGCCCCCCCCTGGTTACGTGGAGCGTTCGGGGCAACGCCCCGAAATTTTTTTTTGGGCAGTTTTTTGCTATTTTTAGCGGATTTTGCTATTTTTAGCTGATTTGTAAATTAATCTCGGATTAAGGGATTAGGGTTTTGGTATCTACGGAATACCTAAAAACATTGTATATATTGTATGGCGAATGATGAAATTTGATATAATGGAAAAGAAAGGTTTTCCCGGTTGAGGGTTTCCGGTAAAGATTTCTGTGTATTCTGTGTATGAGCCATTGATTAATTTTTGTATTACTTAAGAATATATATGCATTGCTTTACTTCGCAGGTTTAAAACTTACATGTGGTATCAGAGCACGTTTTTGGCTTCAAAGGGA
>ML817603.1:75824-86800 GCA_009831015.1 Picea engelmannii
ATATATATATATATATATATATATATATTGTGTGAACATTCAACGCAAAGGCTCTTGTTTTGATATTTCTCTCACCACTTGTTGCACATATTAACACAGCTAGTCTGACATCATAGGGGAACCACAGAACCCCCGTCATTCACGACGCTTGCTCAACCTCCCTCCTATCTTAGGGGAAGTATCTGGTCGTGCTCTCTCATCGACACCTCCTTCACACACTCCTGTGAGTGCTACTATCTTAGGATCAACTTTTCTTAGTTCTACATTACTTGGGTCAACTTCCCAAGGTCATTCATTCACTCACTCTCCTTTACAAGGAAGCAGGAGACCTACTGCCTCTAAGGAGGGAGCAAAAACCCACCTAGTCCTCATCAAGGGTCAGGTTCACAACACACCATGGTCAGAGCTAACCCTCCCCCCCCACTACAGATGCCATATTTGGCCTCTCTCAACATACCAGATCTCACCAAACTTACCAATGATCCTATATTGCATGACGCCACATGGCCGACAATGCCAACAAAACTACCTTCAGACATACCAAAATTTGAAAGGAAGGCAGGGGATGACCCTGCCAACCATGTCATGACCTTTCATCTTTGGTGCTCTTCCAATAGCATTATGGATGATTCCATCAGACTGCGATTATTTCAATGCACACTCACTGGCCCATCGGCTAAATGGTATGTCGAAGAAAAATCAGGGTCCCATGTGACTTTTGAGTCATTGGCCAAGGCATTCTTGACCTTCTTCCAATTACCCATCTGTGAAAACCATGGTCTCGAACTACTGTCTAACTTCAAACAAACCTCAGCCACACACATTGCTGACCACATTCACGAGTGGCTTAGGTGACGTAGTCTGTGCAAAGCGAAAACCACCAAACAACAATGTCTTGGCTGGTTTCTTAGATCACTTGTCTCTCTCCTTGGAAAGGATGTAGCTTCCACCTTCCCTCAATCTGAAGAGGAAGCCATTAGTAAGGCCCAACAGTATGACCTCATTTATGCACAGTCAGGGTACTTATACACAGTACTTCCTAATCTTCCAAAACCTGTGCCATTTGGCCAAGACAAACTTGGGATGTCTCACTCAGCAGACGGACTAATAGGTGCCACCACACACCATGGTCCACAACCCCAACCACCACCGATGTATGGAACACCTCAATACCCACTGGCATATGGGGGCACTTCTTACTACCCCCCACCCCCTTATCAACAGCCATACCCTGTTGCTATAACTCCACCCATCAGTGGACCACCACCGACACCTCCCATACATCCACCTATACCCACAAACAGTGGTACTCCCTCAACATCAGCTTATAGTACTAGTGAAAGTTCTATTCCTTCCTATGTACCTTATGGATCAGTACCACCACAAAATCCATATTTATCATTTCCTGGTCCTCCACAACCCATGGCTCCCCCACATCCACATGTGGGGGTAAATTTTGTTCAACCTTCTGCTGCTCAACAATACAAAAATTTTGAACAGTTGAACACAGCCAACCCAACTCATCCATCAAACAATGCCAAGAAGAAAGGACGGAACAGGAATAACAACAACCCAGGTCAAGGCGGGAATCAACCCCCACAGCACCAACCCACTGGGGGCAACCAAAACCAAGGGAACCAACACCCCCAAGGGGGCAATAATAAACGCCAAGGGTTAAATAATGTTAAAACAAACTTCCCTTGTGCCCTTTGTGGTGAGTTCAGTCATTACACTCACCATTTCCCCCAGATCACTGATTTCAAATGGTTGAAAGACTCGGGTAGTCTTCCCCATTCTCCTGCACAAACTGCCCCTCAACAGGCACCACAACAATACATGCAACAACCCCCTCCCACCATACTACAAAATCCTATTCCACATCAAGGTGTGATAAACACCCAACAAGACACACATCACCCCCAACCTCAGGTGGGACAATACCACAACCCCAACAATCCAGCAGAGAGTACAATTCTCCTCACCAGTGAGGAAGAAATCCTTCTGCAAACGCGTAACCGTCAGTATCATGCACCCACTGAGTCTCCTCCCATCACTTCAGAGATGAGTCCTACATCAATGAGACCCCCATTGGTGATCCCTCGCCCTTCCGCTGAGCCACCACTATGCATCCCTCACATCCCATTGCGCAGGAATATCCACAACCCACAGGCTAGGGAAACTCACAACTATAGCTTGGTAGATGACTTAGCACAATCCCCGGCTGCCATGTCAGTCTTAGAAGTCCTCCAGAATTGTCCTACGTAGCGAAAATCTCTAATTTCCACCTTGGGGGTAGTCGACCTTGCAGATAGTCGACTCATCACCTTTGATCTTGATAGCGGAGAACCTCGTCTTCCCGCCTTGATCGCTTTTAGAATACTAGTGAAAATATGGAACATCACAGTTCATCGGTGTATCATCGATGAAGGTGCCTCTACATGCATCATGGCCAAAACGGTATGGAAGAAACTTGGTTCCCTGGAACTCATACCATCTGCCATCACATTACGAGCTTATGACAGACGACCATCCTCTCCTGAAGGGCTCTTCCAAAATGTCCCCATTGAACTTAGTGGCAAGATTATTCTCATTGATATCGAAGTTATCGATGCTCTGCTCGATTATAATATCATGTTCGGTCGTAGCTACATGTACGCTATGAAGGTAGTGGCCTCTTCCATATTTCGGACAATGATGTTTCCCCATAATGGGAAGATCGTGACCATCGACCAAGTCTCACATTATGAGCCTAACCCATTTGCCAACCTCGATAACATTCTACCTCTCATCCACACCAACCAAGAAACATATCCAGTCATAGATATGGGTCCTGGTATTTTCAAAGATCCATCCTTGTTAGGGACGTACCATGGAGCACCACCACTCCTTCATCCCGCCAATCAAGTATGTGTCATCTCATCTAACGGAACTCACACGGAGGATGCTCTTCCTCCTCAGGAGGCTTCAGTCATTCCTGACGTCTCAATAGTAGCAGAACCACTCCCGCCGGAGCCTCCTGCGCACTCATCGACCTCAACAGTCCACGAATCCACATCCCCTCAAGGGAATAATCCCATCTGGGAGACACTCCCCCAACCCCTCACCCAAATTCCCTTCTTTTACCCTCCCTCAGGTATTGAAGCTTTTCAGGTAGCCGCAACACTCACACTACCAAATATGGTGTTAGAAATCCCCGTTTGGTATTTACACCCACCAGAGATGGTCCCTCGACCATCCCTTCCCCCATAGTAAGGCCTCCCCATGACGATTCCCGTCCTTACCCCCACCACCCCCCCACTCACTAACCTCTCGGCTACAGCTGGGGGCAGGAGAAAGAAGAAAGAACCCACCGCTCCACTTCCTCCACGCATCCCACCACCTTGCACACTATGTGAGAAAGAGGGCCACCAAACCAAAAACTGTCCATCACTACCTGAATTATGGAATTTGATCCCCCTCAATCAAACTCCCATAACACCCGCCACTACTGCTAGTCCCACCACCATAACCCACCCTTCCAGTAGTAAAGGGTTGAGGACCAAATATGCTTGTGCTATCTGTTCAGAGTATGGCCATTATACCCATCATTTCCCAGCACTACCACGCTTTAGGCAGACATTGGCTGTTGTACGCTAGAATTTTCAGAACAACCCATGCCCTGCTACGTCCTCTTCCAATATCACTGACATTCGCTATGTCACCACTTCAGTCAATGAACGTATGAGATGCCCTTTCTCTCTCTGTGATTCATTAGCTCGTTTTACATACCAATGTCCTATGATCCTTGAATACAGGCAACATCAATTGGCCCTACTTCACCAACCCACAGAGGCAATAATTGACATTACCTCGTCACTAGAGGATCTTCATGTCATTTCTCCCGAACCTGAGGCACTCCCAATGCCTCAATGGTTCTTAAATGACGTCTCTGAGGATTTACCCTGAAACCCCCCAACTCTCCTACTCATTCCCCTATGGACACTCTCCACCCAACCACCACAGGTACCCCTCAGTACTTCAATATATGGTTTATGTCAAGTGAACCCTCCCCATCTTCTAGCATTTTTCTCCCTGCTTTTTCATCAGGGGGCAACCACACTGACACTAAGATCACTCCTCACGACCCCTTGTATTCCCGATGTTTTCAATGCGATGAGAAAACACTTGAAGAGATAAACTACCTAGACTCACCCTGGGATGTGCTACATCACCGTGCACTCTTCTCACCACAGGAAGCCCTCATGCCTCCTAACCAAAACCCCATTTACGCGGTAGAAACAAAAGATTTTATCCCATCCGGACCTATAGATTGGTTCAACAATCCCATTCCTGCCCCTGATGCTTTTGAAGAAGGTAATATGGCCAACATTTCCCCCACCATCAAAATCGACATTTTTATTAAAAATGGCATCGTCGAAGAAATCATCATTGGAGCTTCTTGCACTCCTTAGGAAATCGCCGCATATAAAGCCCTCTTCCAGGAATATAGGGATATTTTCGCCTGGTCATACAAGGAAATGACTGGCCTCGATCCCTCTATTGTCGAACATCACATCGACACTTGGCCCAAAATCACACCAGTGTGCCAAAAACAACGACCGCTACACCCATCCAAAGCCACAACTATCAAAGCCGAAATTGACAAATTACGCACTGTCAGGTTTATTTACCCCATCACTTATACTTCATGGGTTTCCAACCCTATACCCATAGACAAAAAACAGGGCACTATCTGCATGTGCACAAAATTTCACGATCTCAATAACGCATGTCCCAAGGACAACTTTCCAATGCCTTTCATTGATCAAATTATCGACGACTGCGCCGACCACGAGGCTCTCTCCTTTATGGACGGATTCTCCGGCTATAACCAAATTCAAATCGACCCAACCGATCAATATAAAACTGCATTCATTACCCCATGGGGTACTTTTCCATATCATGTCATGCCTTTCGTCTTAAAAAATGTCGGCGCAACTTTCCAGTGGGCGATGACATACGTCTTTCATGATATGGCTGAAATCATCCTCGCCTACTTGGACGACCTCACAGCTCGATCCAAGAAATGCACCCAACATCTTGATGATTTACGAATCATATTTCAATGGTGTCGCCAGTACAATATCCGCTTGAATCCTCTCAAGTGCGTGTTCTGCATCACCATGGGGTGCCTCCTCGATTTTATTATTTCCCAAAGCGGTATTACCATGGACCCCCTCAAAGTCAAAGCTATCACCGAAATTCCACCTCCCCAGAATTTACGACAACTTCAGAGTCTACAAGGCAAAGCTAACTTTCTTAGATGCTTTGTTCCCAATTACGCCATACGCGCACATGGTTTCCTCTGCTTACTACGTCACGACATCCCTTTTCACTGGGACAACTATGCCCAATAGTCATTTGATGATCTTAAAACAACACTTTCAAATGCACCTTTAATTAGTGCACCTGACTATAATCGTGACTACATCCTCTACGTATCAGCATCAGCTGTATCAGTAGCCGACGTCCTCATCCAGCTCGGAGATGACAATCATGAACAAGTCATTTACTACGTTAGTAAGAACCTCTCAGGACCACCCTTGAAGTATAAACACGAAGATAAACTTTCTCTTGCAGTAGTCCTTGCAGTCCAAAAACTGCGCCATTACATTTTTCTTCGCACCACCAAGGTCGTCGTAGATTCCAACCCTGTGTAGTACTTGCTTAGTCGTCGCCAAGTTAATGACAAATTTTCTCAATGGATCATTATCCTTCAGGAGTACGACCTCGATTTCTCAACACCTAAGAGTAAGAAGGCCCTCGTTCTCGCCGAACTTGTCACAACCCTCCCCTTTGACACCACCAGTGCCCCCGTCAATACCGACTTTCTCGACGAACATCTATTTTATATCACTTCGGATGATCCTTGGTACGATGACCTCCTCGTCTACCTCCGAACTCAAAATTTTGGTAACCACCTTTCATGAGATGATCGACAATGCATTCGCCATCAGCCCCCCCGCTATCTCCTCATCGGAGACATCATATACTGGCGGGGCGTTGACACCATTCTTCGTCGTTTCCTGACTATTGATGAGGCCGGAAGAGTCTTAAATGAATGCCACAGCGGTGCATGTGGGGGCCATATTTCGGGTATATCCACTGCCCAAAATATTATCCGAGCCGAGTACTTTTGGCCTACCTTATTTCACGATTGCATTCATGCCGTGAAACGATATGAGCAATGTCAGCTCTATGCCAACAAAGCCCGAGCTCCCCCCACTCTTCTTCACCCTGTCATTATGACCGACCCTTTTTGCAAATGAGGCATCAACTTTATGACTTGTAATCCCCCCTCCAGCAATGGTCACAAATACATTTTTGTTGTCGTTGATTACTTCACCAAATGGGCCGAAGCTATGCCCACTTTCAACAACACCGCTGACACTGCAGCGCATTTTTTCTTTAATCACGTCATATCCCGTTTTGGAGTACCAGTCCAACTCGTTTTTGACCATGGGAAACACTTTGAGAATGAGATCTTCATCGAACTCTCATCTCAGTTAGGCTTCTCTCACGATTTTGCCTCACCATATTACCCTCAGTCAAATAGACAGGTCGAGGCAGTTAACAAATTCCTCAAGACCATGTTACAGTGCACGGTTAATAAACATAAAACCAATTGGCATCATATGTTATTTTCTGCGCTATGGGCTTATCGAACGGCAGTGAAGACCGCTACTAGTTTCACCCCATTCCATTTAGTCCATGGGGTTGAGGCAACTCTTCTCATCGAGTGAGAAATTCCCACCTTACGCACCGCAATTGAGCTATTACCTGACACTGCTCCAATGGAGCAACGCTTGCTGAACTTGGAGTCTTTGGATGAAGATTGCGATCTTCCTTACAGAACAACGAGGCAACTAAAAAATGATCCAAGGCTACCTTTGATCGCCATGTCCACCTTCGATCATTCCGTGAAGGCGACCTTGTCCTGGCTTATGATATTGCTCATGATACCTTTGTCCATGGAAAATTCGAATCACTTTGGCATGGCCCTTACATTATACAACATTGCCTCACCAAAGGGGCGTATATCCTGGCCTCTCCCGAAGGCCTCTCTCTTAAAGAACCCGTCAACGGGTTGTATCTCAAGAAATTTTATGCTTAAAAGTAGTCATTCTACTTTAGGTTATTTCTTTTCTAGTGTTTTTAATATTTTTCTCCTCCCCTCTCGTCTAAACTATACTTTGTGCTATTGACAGATGCTTCCTCCACCAGCCTACCACATTGGTTATGCCGACGACGCCAGTCGTTGGACGCAAAATCTTGCTTCGGCTGCTTGGGATCTCTACACCCCCTCACATGAAATGCTACATTCAAGCAGCATATGTTTGGGGCCAGCAACCAACAACCAAGCCGAATACACTGCGGTCATTGGCCTCCTAGCTGACGCCCAGCATCATCATATTCATCACCTTAGCGTCTTCCTCGACTCTCAACTAGTCGTTCTCCATCTCAACAATGTTTACCGTGTACGCGATCCGTGCCTCTTTCGCAAATACCTGCAGGTTAGGCTTTTATGTCGACATTTTGATTCCATTACATTTACACATATTACAAGACAATTGAATCAAACAACAGATCAAATAGCTAACATAATGTTAGATTGGCATATATCACATCAAGCTACACATACATAAACATCTCACAAATCCTGTCACATCATATATATAGAATAGACATCATCAAAAAACATCAGCAAAAAAGAACATGTAGACAACATCAGGATCTCAAAATGTGTATACTCATGTATATATAAAGGCCCATCAGGCCATCCGAATGTTTACATACAAAAATACATGTATCCATAGGACACTGTAGCACCTCGGTACAAAAAATGGGCTCACCAGCCTATATACAAAAAAAACAAAGATGTACATCATACACCACTCAGGGTGCCTCTATCGCACCACCACCTGCTCCTCCCTCAGGGGGAGGTGGTGGCCCACCACCACCTGCCCCAGGTGGTGGTGGACCACCCACAGGACTCTCATGCCCTAGCGGCAGGCGTCCACTCATCATCGCCGCAAGCACTGCTGCTCGCCGCACTATGGCCTGCCATGGTGGTGGAACCCCTACACACTGCTCCAGGAAGCTCTCATCCTGGATACGCATCCACATGCCCTCAGGCACATCCTGCAACACCGTCTCCAGACGATGACATATGTCATCAAAATACACTACGACCGCCACCGAAGGAGCGTGTGATGGACCCGCACCAAGGTCATCGAACCAATGCCTCCTCACTGCCCTCTCGAGCTCTGCTGGTCACCCCGCGACATCCTCCTGTCGACGTCTCTCTCTCTATGGTAGCCTCTCCATCTCTCGACGAGCCAACGCTCTCTGCATCTCTACCTCTCACCCACAAGGTGCCACATCTGCACATCCAAGAAACAAACAACAACAGATAGTATCAGCATCTATATCATATATATATGGACTGATATCTCAAAAGACAACATAAATAAAAAACATACCAACATACTAAACATACCTCGATGGTCAAAAGCCTCCCCTGGCGGTAGCACCATGTCTGGGTCCCCTCGGAAGTCCACCCCAACATAGGGGTACTGAAGTATAACCTGTGACATCTGCCTCCATATCCTGGCCACCTCCACTGAAAAGAAGTGGCCACCTTCACCACCACCGTGACGAAGAAAAATGGTCAACCACTGCCTCAATCACAGCTCTCGCTCCCCCGACATCTCCAGTAAAACCCTCAGGTGCAACATCAACACCCTCTCTAAGAACCATGCCACTAGGATCGACCCAAATGCAAACTCTCCTGCACCTATGGACCGATAGCAATCCAACTACGCTACCATCCGCGCATGCAACTTCAATCCCCACGCGAACTGCTCACCGGCCACCACTCTCTCTAGCACCAACAGCTGGCCACCACTAATCCGCTGGGTCGCAAGTGGCCCATATATATGAACAATCATCGTCGCTATACAACGATGTGCTAGGGAGTCTATAGCACTGATGCTCACCACAGTCCCAGACATAAAGTCCCAACCTGAGCAGTATCATTGGCCAATCGTGACAAGGGCTATATCCCTAGGGAGCATCGGCTCTGCCAATAGGGGCATTTCTTGAAAGGGGAGCCTAGTCAAGAAGTAAATATCCTCCACCGCAGTGAAGGGGATCTTCTCTCCTCGTACGAGGAAGCAGTGAAGCTCCAGACTCCACATCTGGATCAGGAATTGCAATAAATACTCTTGTGCCCATATCAACAGGCACTCACAGAACTTTAGCAACCCACAGGTTGCTAAAGTCGCACACACGCCAAGCCCCTCAGTGGCCACGACATCTCGCAACTGGGCCCAGTCTCGCTCTCGCCACCGCACTGGCATCGTCACCACGGTCCACCTGCAGACATCACAGAGTCCTATATCAGCTCATACAACCATCGACAACATCAAAAAGGCTCATTTTTCACCCTTCAAACCTTGCCTCCTAGGTGCGGTTTTTTGTTCCCACAGGCATGCAAACATGCGCGCCTGTTCATTGCACAGGCGCGCATATATGTGTGCCTGTACACTGAATAGGTGCGCATCAGTGCGCACCTGTTTGCTTCACAGGCATGCCCTTACGCGCACCTGTTCACCATACAGACATGCACCGGTGCACGCCTGTCAAACCTACAGGCGCGCACTGATGCACGCCTGTTCAACTCACAGGCGCGCCCTTCGGGCGCGCCTTAAATTCCCCCTATCGTGCACCCATTCGCGTATAATCAGTGTACAAGAGCGCACGCATGCGCGCCTCTCACCGAGTCGCCCGCTGATCCAGATTTATGTAGGAACACAATGAAATGCAGAAATACACATAAACGCAGAGACCGGTGGAAATAAGACTTCATTTCATTAATAACAAATGACTGAAATATGTTTACAGACAGAATGGAAATAAACTAGCTAGGGCGCTGGTAGCTTATCTCTGACAAGAGATGTGGCTGCTACTCGCATCCATGAGAAGATGATTACAATGAGGCTCTAGAGGCCTTTTTACAATAGACGAGAATGCCAAAAGTCATAGACATCCAAAAAAACCTAACCCTAGGAGATGAAGCGCCAAAAGTCATGTGGGCCCCGTTTGGGTAAGTTAGTACATCAACTTCCCGAGGTCATAACTTTTGCATACGATCTCTGTTTTAGGCGTGTGATAGCTCGTTGGAAAGGTATCATCGAGGAGATTCATTTTGGGGGTTCAATAATGCCTTTGGATATCATTGAGAACCTCTATCTCAAAAAACCTTCATTTAGGCCCTCAAAATGGCCCCAGAAGTTAAAACCTGCTAAAAATAGTAAATTGCCAAAATTGCCAGAAAACTGTTTTGAGTCAGTCGAAAAAGGTGGGTGGACACCGATATCCACCTGGATCAATCCTCCCTCCTTAGGAAGCAATGGTCCCCATTGCGTTGAGTTCCTCCATGAGATGAGGAAACTTCTGCTGAACTTGGTCCCTGGTGAGCCATTTGCCTTGGTGAAGGAGTTGGCCTTCTTTGACAACTCGATATAGCGATATCCTTTGTTTTCGGGTGTGCTTGATTTGTGTATCCATGATCTGATCAGTTCTATCTTGTTCCATGCCGTCTAGATTTAACTCTGTTGGTGTGAGTTGTTATTCCATGTCGGATGTGTCTAGTAGAGGTGGAAAGTAGGGTCGAAGGCGGTCCACATTGAACACTGGGTGCAGACCAAGGAATGGTGGAATGCTGAGCTCAAAGGAATTTTCCCCTACATACTTGGTGAGGGTGTATGGCCCATATCGAAGTGGACGAATCTTGCGGTGGGGTCCAGCGAGGCATTCCTTTTGCAAATGCAGCCACACTTTGTCGCCCACTTGGAAGTTGTGTGGCACCCGATGTTGATCATGTCGTTGCTTGTACTTAGCATTGGCTCTATCCAAGATGTCATGAACCTGTT
>ML817604.1:0-29353 GCA_009831015.1 Picea engelmannii
AGTGTCCAAGGAGGGGCGCAAACCCCCCAGGGTTTCAGATCTAGAGCCGTAGAGGTCTGTTCTGGATTTCGTCAGACAATATTTCCATTGCAGCAGCCAGGGCGCATTGATTGGAGCAGTTTTGAGATCATTCCGACGGTTGAATTTTGAGATCCAGTTTTCCAGCTGATAGCGGTTACCGTGCTCATCCGAGATCGTTTATTTTTTTATCATTCCATCCGTGCATGCAATAGATCTGCTATCTTCTTGTGGTCACGGGTATTTATTTGTCATTTGATTGTATTCCAGTACAGATCCATGAGATCTGACTGACGTTTAGTCTATATATTTCAGTAGGCGATTTTTATTCCCACGCATGCACTGTTATTTGTCATAATATTGAGTTGTTGGTCTTATATGCTATTGCATGCGTCATTTTATGATTGTAAAACCTTTGTTATGCTACATGCAACTATAATAACCTACATGCAACCATAATATTTGACATGCAAACACTTTAAACAAAAGAACATCTTCATCGACCCCTAAAAAGCATCCAGAAACCCCCAGTGTATCAGATCTGCATGTTAGAATAGGAAGATCAGGGCAAATATCTTGATCAGCCGGATCTTGAATATTTCAGCTGAAGCAGAGAATGGAGCAGAGGGAGGCGAAGCAGATGCCACTAGTTAGTAGGGAGAGGTCACAATGAACAATGATGTGAAAGATATCGTGAGGGCCGAGGAGAATTGCAGAGATAGCGCACCAGGGAGAAAGTGGAGCGAAAAGAGCCCAGATGTCTCTCTTTACTCCATGAAATCTTGAAAGGACCTCTACCTTTTCCATTGATTCGGAAAATACCTCTGCATCCTCCTGATACACTCTGCTTGGCTGGTTCGCTTGCCTAAGATCCCAGCCAGGCGCACTAACATAACTCCTCTCATGGTGTGAGCCATGGAGGAGTTAATGTGCAGGGGTTGACGGTCGGGGTTATTAACTCCTCCGGCTGCCCTGTCCCAGTTGTCCTCCTCCTTTCTCCAGCTGTCCTCTTCTTTTCACCAGGTGGCACCCCATTCAGGTGAGGCCAGTCCCTTTGAGCTAGCTCCATGCAGTGAGTCCATAGAGTCGAGCTTTGGGATTGCCTGGAATTTTTGAGAGTGATCTGCTGTGTGAGATCAAATCTTGCATTAGCCAGTCTGTTCGCTACCTTGTTTTCATCGCACCTTTTGTGAGAGGTGGTGAGAGTGAGAGAGGGTCTAAGGAGTGACTAAAAGCTGTGGAGGGTCCCCAACAGGCACCAACTAGGAGTGATTTTTTCCAGATCTATCCCGTTTAGTATTTTTGATGCCAACTCAATAATGAATTTGGAGTCTCCTTCTATGATCAGGCAGGTAAGGTTGTGGTCCAGGGTCAATTGTACTCCTTTTATTAGACCCCAAATTTCTGTTGATTTGTTGGTGTCAAATCCCATATTTTCTACAGTAATACTGTGGATTTGGCCTTTGCTGTTTCTTATAACTGCTCCTGCGGCTGAGAGGCCCGGATTTCCCTTTGAAGTACCATCAAAGTTGATTTTATGAAACCTGGGTGGCGAGGGAGACAAAACAGAGACACTGAGGGTTTTGGCTATGAGGGGGGGCTGTTGAGACAAAATGGAGTGTGAGAGAGAAGCCCCAAGAATTGAGAATCAAGATCTCTCCCGGATCAGAGGGGAAGTATTCTTGGGTCCACCATTGGAGCTGAAGAATTTCTTGGAGGTGTGACAGAATGGTGGACTAGAGGCAAGTAGCCTGGGAGGACTGGGAGTGAAAGATTCGTCTGTTTCTCTCTTTCCAAAGTTGCCAAACTATGAATCCTGGTAGGAGTTGCTAGGTTCTGTTCAAGATTGGGATTTTGTAAGATCCAGATCCCCAACTCCTGACAATGCTCATGATGTTATCTTTGATTCAATTGGTTCTTCTCATGAGTTGGGTGGCTTGATTCCAGATTTCCTCACTAAGAATGCAGTTGTTTAGGAGGTGCTCCATGGTTTCTACTTGTTGAAAACAGAGATGGAAGATCGAGGGACCGATAAAGACACTTCTTTGAATATTTTCCCAGGTTAGGATTTTGTTTTGAAGAAGGATCCATTGGAACGTGGAGATTTAGGGCCAGAATTGTGATTTCCAGACTGTTGCCTAGATGTAGTCTTTTTGTAGAGTTTGAAAATTTTCCTGTAGAATATATCCTTCCTTGAGAGTGAAGTTTCCATGAGGTGAGTGCCCCCATCGAAGAATATCTGGATCAGTGCTTATCCAGATTATTTTTGGGATGATTTCTTGCTTCCAGTGTTGCATGTCACAATCCTCTGCTGCTTGTAGTTCCTGATGGGAAGATTTCCAGTTTCGCCAGGGAGAGTTGGTTGGAGTGTTTGTCCACATGTCAACTACTTTGAAGGTGGAAAGATCTTGTATATGATTTTCATAGGAATGCAATTTTACTTTTGATTGGAGGGGTGGCAGTTGCTGCCAGGATTCCGTCTGGAATAGAGCGCTCTAGCCATTGTGGATTTCCCAAAAGGTGTGTTCCTGTATTAGTGGTCGATTTTTCCAAGCCGCATTCCAAATGTTGGAGCCTTGAATTTTGTTCTACAGCCTGATCAAGTGAGATGGTTGAGAATTTGGGGCGTATTTATGTTTCCATAGCTTGGCCCAATTTTCTGTTGGAGTTTTGAGCCATCTCCACCATATTTTGGCTCCCATGGTTTTATTGAGTTTGCCAGAGTCTCGGAGGCCCAGGCCACCTAGGGATTTCAGCTTGCGAAATTTGTCCCAACTGACGAGTGGCTATTTTTTGTTGGGGTTGTGGCCATGCCAGAGGAGGTTCCTCTGTCGATTCCTGATCTTCTTTATGATGGATTGAGGGGCGCCTAGGGATGAGAAGAGGTAGGCCGGGATGGCTTGTAGGAAAAATTTAAGGAGAGTGATTCTGGAAGGGAGGTTGAGGGAGCGGAAGGTCCAAGTGTTGAGATGGTTGGAAATGGAGAGGAGGAGAGAGTCCCAGGAAAGATTTTGGGCCACCAAGTCTGAGAGAGGGAGGCCTAGGTACTGAGTGGGCAGGGTGCAGACACGAATGGTCATAAGCTCGAAGATGTGTTGTTGGATAGCAACATGCATGTTGAAGAAGAACAATTGCGATTTGGCTAGGTTGAAGTTGGTTCTTGAGGCTTCACTGAAGTCATTGAGGATGGAGCTTAGTTTGTTTTCTTCTTGCACTATGGGGGTATTCAGAAGCATGGTGTCATCAAAAAATTGATTGTGAGAGGCTGCAGGCTGGAGCTCGTGGAGAGAGAGGCCTTGCAGGGATCCATTTTGAGTAGAGGCTTTGATATAGCGTCCAAGGCCTTCAACCATTATGACAAAGAGGAACGGGTAGAGAGGGTCGCCTTGCCTTATTCCTCTTGAGGGTGAGAAGGGTTGTGAGGGGGTTCCGTTGACCAGGATTGAAAAGAAGATTGAGGAGACGAGATTCATGATCTAGTCTATCCAATTTGTGTTGAAACTGAAGGTTGTTAAGACAACTCTCATGTACTGCTAGCTTAATTTGTCAAATGCTCTTGAAAGATCAAGATTTAGTAGCATACCTGGAGTGCGGGTGCTTTTGAGAAAATGGGTGACTTCGTGAACGAGAATGATGATGTTGGAACACATTATTTTATTGTTATACTCCTGGTTCAAAGGTTGGAGCCGCCCTTCTTCCTGAATAAGTAAGAGGTTATAATTAAGCCCAAAAGCCGGATTTTGGGATCTCGTGTATTTCACGATGTACCTACCAAGCCCTAGTATCCTGACGCATGAAGTAGCGATAAGGTTTAGTTCTAACCACCGTTATCGAGCCTCTAAGAAAAGATCGTTTGATGTCATCACCTCCTGCTCTCGCGCTTCGGGAGTTACTTGTCGAACACTTTCCGAACCTCTGAGATGCAAAGTCTTTTCAAGTCACTCAGATCAATATTAAGAGTAATCTTTTTAAACCGCAGTTAGTCTCTATCGTGATTTTGTGACTCGACGATTCTTGCCCTAAAATGAAACACCTTTGTAACTCTGATCCCTGAAGTCGCGATATTCATTAATTAAGATGGGTTAATTAAAAGCTTAAGTTAAATCACAAATTATAAATAATCTCGCACCATCGTGATTTCGGGCTTTTGGGTCTCAAAGGCTAGAAGCGAAATCATCCGATACGACGAGCACCGAAAAGGGGATAAAGCACTAAAAGCACGAAATTAAGGGAGCTAAGATGGATTAATTAATGCCTTGAGTAGCTTTTAATCGTACGATCTACAGATGAAGCTTTTAACATTTCTTCTCTTTTCCCAAGTTACAAGTCATCAAATATTTATGGCATTTATTTGAATTTCACTGAAGTGATTGACAGTAAGATCCCACTTTATTTGCTAAAATCTTTCCATTAAACTATTTGACCGTTCTGTCGACAAGGACTAGCATGAACTTAAGTGTTTAAGCAGAGGGTTGTCTTTCATTATCTCATCTTTTCTTTCTACTATGCACAGAGCTATTTCACCAGGATAACTTCTGTCTGTGTTTTCAATCTTTTGCGATAGGGGATCTAATTGCAAGGTCATACACCATGGATCCACGAAAAGCGCCCAAGGCAGTTGTTGAGAGCTCAGGCCAAGGTTCAGACATTGTTTCTGATACTTCTCCTTGAAGTATCAATACTATTAAAACATGGACGCATATTCCCAATATTCTGCAGCCTGAGGTGATAAATTGCTCGGATGATTCCTGCGATGAGGAGAACGATGGCATGTCCACCAAATACAAAATCGTTCCTCAAGCGGAGATGCAAAAAATAGCAGCAAGGCCATGACTTCTCCCCTATTATGATATGGTCAGATGGGCACTAGACCATGTAGACCTCCTGACCAGAATGATTTTCAACAAATAGAAGGAAGCAGTCCGATCTTTTAAACCAGAGCACCTACATGCAATGTATAAATTGTCACCCAATCCAAATCGTATTTACAATACCGAATTCCTAGAGGAGTTCAAAAAGAAGGAATGAGAGTAGTTCGGGAAAAAATTATCCAATCTAATCAGAGACTGGGTTTCACACCCCGCGAAATTCAGGGCCGATACTCATGGAATTTATTCAATCTCCTCTTTAGAGCCACAATTCAAGTATGTAGCGATGATGGCCTGTAGACTATATGGGAAGGAGGACACAACTCATTTTTTTCTCCCATGGGTGCCACTCATTTATACAGTTGCTAAAGGTTTTTCTTTTGACTAGGCCAAACTGATGTCGGACAGTCTTACCAGTGGAATTACTAAATATCGAGCACAGAAAGCCAGCGGGAGAACATCTTCATTCTTTATGTCTGCCTACATCATGGACGCTATTTTCTTCATGACACCTTTCCCATTGATGAGCTGGAGATGGACTCCGTCTGATGCTGAGCCTATCCATGTCTACCACTCGAAGCTTTGAGAGGATAAGGCCAAAGATTTCATCTACAAGATTTTTAACTGGGTAATGGTACCGATGCATGTTGCTATCTTTGGCCATCTGCCTCCCTCGATTTCAGATAACATCACGGCCAATCTGAGCAATGTAGCAGATTGGTATATAGAAGCAGAGTATTCATACATCAGGGTTTTTGGCACCTCCATTTCCCCCCATGTTTTGTCGTTATTTCTCCCAGATAAGCTAATATGCCGCGAGATCGCTAGGCAAGTTGTGCTTGATGGAATAAGAAAGGAGCTCAAAGAACTGTCGAAGAAGGTATGACCACCCTTCCCCATTCACATTGGGTTGTACTCTTTATTATATTTTGGCCATGCCAAAGTCGAGGCCACGACCTTGGAGGAAATGAAGTTGGTGAACATTGAGTTCAAAAAGCACGACCCAAATAAGGTTGTGAGTAACCACTTGGCGAATTGTGGCCTGAAGAGATACGAACATGAGGATTCACCCCTTGATGAAATCTTCTGAGGTGCGAGGTCCTCCTCTGAATTTTTGAGCTGGATTCAAGCCTTGCCACCCAAAGATATGGTTGATTTCCTCGAATTTGAGGAGCATCAGAAGAGTTGCCTCCCCCTAATTTTATAGGGAAAAACCCCAAAGCATCCAGACGATAGATCAAATGCTAGAAGATATCTCTTTGCGAGAAAGAGAAGCTGGGGCGGCTCGGGTTGCTTTCCAGGATGTTGTGATAGCCACAACGAACGTAGAGGCGATCAGTAGCTCCAAATTATCCATTGCAGAAAAAACTAGAGGGAATATCTTATTAAAGGCTTGGGAGAAGAATATACCAGAGAGTAGGGGAAGAGCTAAGGAGGTGAGAAATTCTTGTGAAGAAACATTCGCCTTGATAAATAAATCTTTGCTAGACCTTGATAAGGAAGGTAGTGCCAGGATGATGGGAAAAATCAATGTAGTAAAACACTTGATAGATATCAAAGAAAATGCAGAAAAGGAGCAAGCTGAAATATCCCAAATAAGCCAGGTTGATATGGTCCAAGTGGACAAATGGCTAGTACAACCAAATCTACAATTGCGGTCTATCGTCACGGAAGAATGACAAGTGGGAAAAGGGTTGCCACAGTTGGCGAAGAGTTGTTACACCTTTGAGGAAAACAACCAAGAAGAGCCTTCCAGGTTGGTAGCCCAGTTGGTTGAAAGGTGCATCAATTGCATTGAGCAGGTGAAAGGGCAGGCTTCTGGTGTTAAATAGCGACAGATGTCAATCCGTTCTATTTCTGGAGTCAGAAGAGTAAAGAAAGGAAGGCGTTCCGCCTGCATGGGGGAAGACAAAGAGCGAGGAAATGAAACACTTCCTTTCCTCAATTGTAATCAAAGGTTTCTAGAACGAATGAAATTTGAAGTGTTTTTAAGGCTTGTATAAATAGGCATTTTGAAGAAAAAACAAAGCCTTTTTCTTTTGGCAAATTGTAATAGAGAAATTTTCCATCGCCAGGAATTAATACGAAGCAAATTGAAGACTCCATATTCCGTCAAGATTGAGTTATGTGCTTTCTTTTGTTATTTCATGCTTCATGAGGTTTTTATATGCATCTTTGATGAATGCTTTGACTGCAATTTGGTACAACCTCTACTGTGGCAATCATGTTTTAGTTATCTAATTATTTGCAACTTTTCCTTTGTATCGACTATTAGTAGGTACAAGACCTGTGGATTACTTAGATCGCTATATTTTATGCTTCATTAAAGTGCTTCTCTTCTTTTTCTTCTTCTGTTACAACGTGAGATTCCTCTCGAAATGATGCCTCACATTGTCTGACAACTTTATGTTTTTCTTTCGCTTCATACATGGTTCCAAATTTTTAACTCAGTTACGGAAAACGACCTTCAATTTGTTAAACTATTAATTTGTCTCACATAATTTTTCTCTCGTATAAATCAAAAAATTGAATCAACGACTTAAAAACAACAACCTCTTAAATCTTTGTTCCTTAAATGTCTGTCCCTATTGCAAGGCAACCTCACATAGAAACCGGCCTATCATACCAAACCAGCATCGCCCTAACCCTGTTTGACACTATCCTAAGAACTGCAACCACCCGGGTCGAACTCGAACGTTCGTGGGCAACAATTGAACGAGACATAACCACTCAAGAACAAGTGGAAGTTAGACAAGCTGACTTAGAAATCAACTATAGTTCCCCTTCCAGTGGTTTGCTCCTTCCTTTATCTTTTACCCTTTTCTGGATGCCTAGACTCTATACTTCCTAGCCTTAAGTGCAGACTCTGGAACAACATACGCTATCCATGATTTTCCTTCCTTCCACGTACCCAGATTGCTCCTTTGAAATGATGAAGGGGAGGATTGGTTTGAGTCTTAGAGCTATGACTTTGGAAATAATTTTGTAGATCACATTGCAAAGCGCTATGGGTCTGAAGTTCTTCGGATTTGTAACCCTCTCTTCTTTGGGTATTTGGGTGATGAAGGTGGCATTGAGTGTCGGGAGAACTTTGCTGGAGCTGCTAGATTATTCAACCTGTTGCCACACTTCTTCCCTTAGCCTTGGCCAACATGAGTGGAAAAATTCCGTTGTGAAGCCATCTGGGCCTGGAGCCTTGCCTGTGGGTAAGTCCTAAATAGCCTAATCAACTTCTGCCTGGGTTATGGGTGTCAAGAGGGATTCATTATGTTCCTGGGTGATTAAAGTTGGGATATTTTGAGTCACTCTTTCAATTGTAGAGGTACGGTCCACCAGGGGTTCTGAGAGGAGATCCTTGTAGAAGCTTGTTAGTTCGTGCGTTATTTCCTAATGGGAGAGCAGGGTGGTGCCCTGCGAATCTTCCAGCTTTGTGATGTGGTTGATGAAGCGTCTGTGGATCATGGAGCGGTGGAAGAATTTTGTGTTTTTCACTCCCTCTTTAAGCCATTGAACCCGAGATTTTTGTCTCCGTAGAATTTCTTCCTGTTTGTATCTCTCTTCCAATTTCCTTTTGATGTGTTGCTCCTCCTGTTGCTAAGTTGGAGAGTGCCTTGTTTGGATGCTTTGCGTCTGCAGGGATTTTAGTTTTTGCTCCAACAATTTTCTTTCCTGGAAGATGTTCCCGAAGACTTCTTTGTTCCATTTTCGCACCTGTTGTTTGAAGTGTTTTAGCTTTTGCTAGAAGCAATACATTTTTGTGCCCTTCTGGATTTCCACAGTGCTCCACCAGTGGCAGGCCATCTCTTGGAAGTCTGGGTGGGAAAGACATAGTTTTTCAAATCTGAAGGGTTTGAGCTTGGGGGTGGCGATTGTGTCTACCCAGAGCTGAACTAGCCAGCGGTCCAAGCCTGCTTTAGGGAGGATGTTGGAATCTATTAGAGGCCCCTCCAAGAGGATGGCTTCCAATATTAGGAATCGATCGAGCTTGCATGCTATTTGTTGATGCCTTGATCGCTTGTTGGTCCAGGTAAAGGTGCCATTGTCGTTTTCAATGTCAACCAGTTTGTGGTGATCTATGAGTTCCTGGAATTTTAAACTATCATGTTCCAAGCGTTTTTGGGTCCTCTGATGTTCCAGGTGAGGATCTTCATAGTTAACAATTTGGTGGGTGGGAAAAGGAGCTCTCTGAGAGCCTGTGTATCTGTCCCGAGTTGATCATATAGTTTCCAACCTCCTTTATTAACTGATGCACCGCTTTTCTTCCACATCTCTTATTTTCCTTTGGATGTCTTCTTGGGTCTGGGTTTAGGTCTACACTGATACCTAGCCTTGAGGTAGCCCCTATTGAAGAGTCCATAAATGCCTTGTGGACCTTCCTGAGCTGGTCTTCTGGAAAGGTTTGAAGATCCTTCTTGTTGAGTGCTTCTTCTAGCATGTCTAGGTCTATTTCAGCTAGGTCTTGTTCATCCATTTCCATGATTGTGTCTTCTTCCTTTTTCGATTATTTTCCTATGTCTGGGTCGGTCTGTGGGTCAGCTTGGTTGCCCGGGTTCAGGTGCCCTTGCTACTGTGGAACTTCCTTATTGTTGCTGCGATATTTCTCCACCTCCTCTGCCTCTGGGAGGTTGTTTAGGGCTTCAAAGGAGTTGGTGTTAGGGTTCCTTCTTCCGTTGTTGGTGGTGGGTTTCTTCTGCAATTGCCTTCTGCGATTTTGAACCTGGGTAAACCCTTCCTTTGGC
This sequence comes from Picea engelmannii, assembly GCA_009831015.1. Classification (NCBI taxonomy): domain Eukaryota; kingdom Viridiplantae; phylum Streptophyta; class Pinopsida; order Pinales; family Pinaceae; genus Picea; species Picea engelmannii. The sequence goes on from ML817604.1 coordinate 9,626, forward strand.
TTCTCTTCGGCTAGTGTCTTGGGGGGGCATTGAGAAGGAAGTCTCTAAAGAGATGCCCATGTTCATGGACTTTTGACATCTAAAGGGTATGTGTTCGTAGTCTATGGTTTGGGCCCATTCCTCATCCTGGTATTCTAGGGTTACTGTGCCTGGCAGAGCTTTGAAGATGTTCATATAGATGCATATTCTTGCATAAGAGGTGTATTTTCTCTTTGGTAGCTTCTGAAGACTTGACATGTTTGCCTAGTGTATTACCAATTCCCATTAGGATTTATTCTAACCAAAACTCTTGAGGTAGGGAATAGAAATTAATCCATACCGAAGCATAGTAAAAGTTTTCCTTTTCAGGGCAGAAGCAATCGGTCTAGAATCACAGATAAAAACCAACAGAGTTGTAGAAGTAAGGTCCTCCTTCGAAGATGCAGTCTTTGTCCTCCAGGTTGTAGAATATGATTGTGAAGAACCCCTTAGAGCTTAGCTGGAGCTCGTAGTCCCCCTTGGGGTTCCATCATGCCTTGATCCAACATTCTAGGTCTTTTTCCGAGGGCCAAAGGCCTAGGAATTTTCCTATGAGTGAGTTGTCCCTCAGGAACTGTGTGTGCTCACCTATTTTGGTACTCTTTATTACATATCTGGGTGCCATCGGGGTTTGCAGGATGCATTTTTCAGGTATCCAAGCCCGAGTTGCTTTTGGATGCGAAGATTCTGCATCCATGTTCGTACCTGTGTTTCCATCAGTCTCTTCTTGCAGGTATTCTTCGTACAGGTGCAGAGGTGGCTCAAAGGACGGTCGATGCGCGCGAGAGTTCTCTGGGTCGTTTGTTGCGACATTGCGTTAAGAGGGGGCTTTCACCCCCCCTTCTACACTCATTCTGCTAAGGCGGTCAGAGTTGCAGGGCAAAGTGTGCCAGGTGCGTACAAAGGAGGTCGACAATGGTTAGGGCAGAAGGCTGTCTGGAACATGAAAACCCTAAACCTTACAGATCTCTAGCTTATGCCTATTGAAACAAGCTATTACCAGTGAGAATAATTCATCAATTCCTATGTGGATAAAGATCAAGGAAATGACACAGTATGATGGCACCCACAATGCTAAGTTACTGGGTAACTTTTGTTGGGATGTTGAGTAGTACTTGGAATATATGTATGTAAGTTTAGATGAGGCTAAGGTGAATGTTGTGGAAATGTTCTTAACAAGTACCACAATGATTTAGTGGAGAAACTAAATGAAGGACTTGGCAGTTGAACATATGCATAGAAGATTGACAATTGGGAAAAGATGAAAGTAGCCTTGAAGGCTTAGTTTGGGCTAGGTAATTAGTCCTATATTACACAAAATCAATTATTGGATGTTAATCATACATACATGATTCAAGCTTATATCAAAGAGATTTTAGATCTCATGTTGGAGATTAAGGACATGTTTGAAGAAAACTGATTGTTCCACTTTATGAATGGGTTGCAACCTTCAAGTGCAGAGTGATCTACGACACCAAAACATGCATATTATTGTGGCAACCATTACTGTATCATACATGCTATTGGACTACAAAGTAGACGCAAAAGGAGGTCCAAGGATAAGTGAGGATGCTCTAGGAGAGAAGTAGTTTGGAAAGAACAAGAAGAAAAAAAAAAAGGAAGGCAACGATGTCTAGGAAGTCTAGCGAGGACAAGGCCAAGTAGCCAAACACACCTAATGAGAAAGGTAAAACTATTTCTTGTTGGATTTACACAAAAGATCATTATGCAAATAATTTCCCAATGAAGCAACAATTTTCTGCTATGGAGTGAATGGAAAAATCCCCTTTTGGTGTTTTGCAATTCTTGGGTGTTGTGTTAGAGACAAGTCTATAGTAATGCAAGAGTAAGACTTCACTAGACTTTGCTATGTTCCATTGGTGTTGAATGGAATATTAGTCAATGCCATTGTTGACAGTGGGGAAAATCACAATTTCATGAAGGAAGATGTTGCAAGAGATCTTGGGTTGCAGCTTGAGTTGGCACATACTTCCTTCAAAGTAGTGAATTCAAAAGTGGAAAAGGTGGTTGGCATGGCCAATGGAATCACCTTGAAGCTTGGAGATTAGAGTGGAACTGTAAGTTTCGTCATTATGCATATGGATTATTTTGAGGTTTTTTTGGGGCAAGTGTTCATGAAGAAGGTGAAGGAAACACTTATGCCTCACTCAAATTATTTGGTCACCTTTTTAGGGAAATATCCATGTCTCATCCCTATAGTAAGAAGCAACATGAATTTGTTGATATGATGAGTTCCTTGAGCATGGTTTCCGCAACCAATCGAGGGGTTGGGAAACCTTGTAGTGGATGACTTATGACTTGGAGGAATTGGACTTGATGGATGATCTATAGGTGGGATTTTAATAGGAAGTCATGTGCGACCTTCAATGGATAGTAGTTTAGTGAAGGCATTGGAGCATAGACACACTAGGCTTGAAGCCTTAGTAGACTCCACAATGAAAATAATGGATAGAGTGGTGGATTCTTGCTTATATAAGCAAGGCATTCCAATTCTAAGTGGACAAATAGAGATAGTGGGAGATTTGGCCAAGGAAGCGAGTGGAGCATTCGACTTGCATGGGTTAGACTTGAAACATAGCAAGATGACAAGGTTGAGGAGTAACGAACTCGATATGTGAGGACCAAGGAAGAAGTTGAACCCTCGTTGGGCACACTTGGACAATATGGTTGGCAACATGACCTTGAAATCAAAGGACTACTGGAAGAGGGAGATGGAAAAATTGGCTTGAATGTGCCTTTCTTGAAGTATTTGACACAAAGGTACGATGGTCTTCTAGACACTTCATGTGACTTAGCGGATTTTGGACAGGTTATTGGTATAGATGTTGGTAGTGGCCTTGGTAGACACCTGCCATCATAATCTCATTAACTCGCAGGAAGGTGGCTCGTTACCCAAGGAGCAAACAATGGATCCTCGTGCACCTATAAGAAGGTGCTTTGGAAAATTCTATGTAGATATGACGTAATGGTTTGAGGAAAGGATGGAGATTTGTTTCTTTGTTCAGAAGAGTTCTACATAGTGACTAAAATGTAAAAGAAAAATATTGTTTGGGCATGGGGAAGTGCATTCTCATGGATCAAATGAAATGGTTGGATTAGCTACCCAACCAGTTTAAGACTTATGGGGATCCAATGTACAAAAGCATGGAAAAGTTGGTCAAAGTGATGATGTAGTAGTAGGTTTGGATGGTGCAACACTTGGACATTTTAACAACCTTCTTAGTGAAGGTTGAGTTGAAACAATAACAAAAGGAAGTAATAGCAACAAAAACATCCAAGAGGCCTTGTTGGTAGAATTTGGGTAAATGCACTTTGTTGAAAGGAAGAATTGGATAGTGAGTAACTACACAAGTAATTATGTAGTGATAGTGTGAAGTAGTTGAAGAAGTCAATTGCATATGGATGCATGAGTCTAAGTAGCACACTTGGAGGACCACATGTTGTTGAGGATGGCAATGACTTTTAGTGGGGCGGGCCCATAAGGCCCTAGCCTTGAATAGCTTAGGGAACCTCCACTGCATGATCACCTCGATGGTCATTGATCAACATGGATGAACACAACATAAGGTTGATGGCTAGAAGAGTTGGTTTTGGGTGCCCTTGCACGATGGCAAGGCACACTACAAACATACTAGGCACCTTTGGTCAAATTGGGTGCACTATAGACCTTGGCAACTCGCATTAGTTGGACATACCAAGAAAACTTGGATAGGGAAGGAAAATAAGGGTATTGTGGATGACCTTGTCCACAATCATGCACTAAGCATGACTAACAAATTGGCTAAGAAGAAATGACTAACTTATAAATGACTTGGGAACACTTAGATGGGTGCATGTATGTTGGGTGCATCTAGACATACACATGTTGGCTAGGCACACTTGGAAGCACATTTTATGGATCGATGTTGGTTGTAGGCACTTGGTTGGCGCACCTTCTAAGTGCATGACAAGTGGGCACACTTAAACACACCTTGTTGGGTACACCTTATCGAGTGCACTTTTGGGTGAACTTGGACAAGGGCACAACTTTAGATGATTGAAGATGTGTGGCATTCAAGAGGTGGCACCATTAGATGTGAACATCGGTAGACAATTCATGTGGGTGTATTGGAGTTGAGCAAGTGGGCAGTTGGGTCCACCTTAGAGTTGAAGAGGCTTGCAAGCGCAAGGCAAGTTTCATATAAAAAGGAGGATCTCTCAAAGGTGCTAAGGCATCATACAAGCATTGTTAATTCACACAAGAGTGCAAAGTGTTTCGCGGTAGTGCTAAAATCAAGGTTGTTATTATAGGACAAATTTTCTCTAGCTAAGTGAACACAATAAGATAGGACTTGCGGGAAGCAGGGTTGCAGTCATTTTAGGGGTTGGATTGACAATTCTTGTAGGCAATTGTGCCTTGTGCAATTGTAGTATGTGAATGAGACACATGTAGTTGGTCACATTCCTCTCTTGTACATTTTAACATTCTTCATCTAAATAAAGTTAAGGCACTTGCCTTGGGTGTCACCCATCACTTGTGTTGTGGACTCTTTATGTTGTTGAATGTTATTGTCCCTTGTAATGCATTGTGTTGGCTAAACGCAAAGTATCATTGAAAAGTTTTAAAGGACATGGTTAGACATGTGCCTTCTATTGAATGAACTTAGTTGAGTAGGACTTAGTTGCATTTGGTGGATTGTAGTTTAAGGAAAAGTTATGGGAAGACCTTAAGTGAAGAGGCATAGTCTGGTTGCAGTAGGCACACGCTGGCCAAGTCCTTATGGATGAGGCAAGACAATGTTGCATGACCTCAGGTGTTGACACTGATTTGGGAGAAATTAAAGTTTGCAAATAAAAATTCAAGTAGATTGTAGTCCATGACCCATGCCCTTTTACAAAGCCTAGGGTTGAAACATTGTGAATTCTCATAAGAGAAGAATTCATTGATCTACATAGAAACACCCATGAAAGGGTATAATTAAACAAGAAGGCCAAAGTACTCTACCCACATTGGCTAGGATATTTAAGTTTTCTAGTCCATTGAGAAACCTTTGTTGCATAAGAAAAATGATACCAAAGTGTCCTTGCAAAACAAGGCTCAGTGCTTCATATTTTTTGCTTGTCAAGATTGTACCTGTACATCTTAACTCATGTATTATATTGTCTTAAGTCACTCTGGACCTCATGTCACGACGGTGGATACCTCTACTCCTTCTATCTTACCATTCTTAAAGGCTCTCAACCATGCTTGGCAAGTTCTCCTTTGTTTCAATGCAACTATCAATCTTGCCACCAATCATGAACTCTACATCAACATATAATGATCAAGGTTCCATTACCAACCTAGTGGGTGATGATAGAGTCAACAACATTGTTCATAAGAAATAAATGCAACAACCAAGGCCCCATTACCAACCCAACTTTTTAGAGGACAAGTAATATCCACTATGCAGTGAGCCAATCATTAGTGATATGCTTTTTCCATCATATCTGTTGGATGGTGATTAGATGGATGTCTTTTCCATTAGTAATATGTCTTTCATTTCCACCCATTTTTTAGTTAGGAAGATATTTGATGGTAAGTGGAAGGGAGAATCCTTTCATAATGGCGAGGGAGGGAGCTGCTCTTGTGTAATTCATCCATATATCACTATGGAGCGTTTTTAGGATAATTGTCTGTAAAGAAAAATACATGTCTTCAACCTCTAGTGAAGCCATCGCAGCACAGTCCATAACTAAAATTATGAGGACTTTTGGAACTGTACTCTGAATTGAAAAAACATATATATGTGAGGACTTTTCGCACTGTATTCAGAAATTCTGAAAAAGAAGATTCCGTTGCCGGGACTTGAACCCGGGTCTCTCGGGTGAGAGCCGAGTATCCTAACCAACTAGACTACAACGGATTTGATAATCAGGAGCAGAATTTAAACTAACAATTCTACTTTTCATCATCGATCAATCAAAACGTCTTTGCAAAGTAATTGTTCCAGGCAGTCCGGGCCGGTCCAGTCCAGTGCCCGTGCTTGTGTTTATCATAAGTAGAGTTGAGTAGACTATGAATCTGGAACTGCGAGCAAGCGGTGCCGTGACACAACAACGGTAGAGGAAGATGAATGGATTTGTGTTATTTATTTGACAACACAAATAAATACACAAACAGCAAACAAACAATAACAAGAGTTTTTTGTAGTTGGTTGTTTGTTTGTTCTTAGCAGAGATCCTCTGTCCTTATAGTTGTTTGCTCTTCGCATAATCCTCTGTACTGGAGGAGAGGAGAGAGACGTGCACGAACCGCGCGACCGCGAACCTCCGTCAATGGAGGTCATCTTCATCTCGTTTAGGGAAGTATGTTTACTTGTAATTTTTCACATTTATAAAAGATTTTTTTTTGGGGATATTTGTTGTTGGATTTGTAGATTAAAGTGATTATTTCTGTAAAATCCTAGTGTCCTGGAAGTTTTTGAGCATGCTGAATCCATTTCTGCATTCAGAAATGGATTCTGAACAACAATAAATAGTTATTCGTGTAAATTTATATTTATATGGCCAAATTCTGGTGGAAAAAGCCATTTCGTAGAACAGCTAACCAATGCTTATATATATATATATATATATTAACATTTTAAATGTTTAATGATTCAAAATTTTTATTTTTCTGTGATTTTGTCTATTTGAGTTTAAGATTTTGTAATACCTATGGTTGATGTTGCAGTAGAGTCTATTTGTAGGGTTGTAGCTTGGGTTGTTGGGATGGTGTGAGGTTAAGTTCAAACCTTGATGGGTGTAGAGTTACTGTGTAGTCTGTGCATGAGGGAAAGTGTTTGACCTCTTAGAGTTGGTTTCATCCATTTTTAAAGGGATTAAACACTTGTTCTACAAACCAAATTGTTATAAGTGGATGTGAATAAAATACTTTAGCATTTTATAATATTATTTTTTTTAACCGTTAATGAAAATGGAGAGCTATAAATTACAAAGTAATTGATACCTTAATTTTTGAATATGTCAAGGTTCCTAAACTAATAGTGTTTATTAGTTACCATTTGGTAAGGATGTTGAGAATGAGATTGCCAATCTTTATCCTTGCTTATTAATCCCTGTTTTAGCAATGTATAATGTAAATACAATATATGACCACAGGGCAAGTGATACAATATGTAAACATTGTATGTTGAGATAATAAAATAAAATGTAATGTCGACTGCAGATGCACACACATGGAATAATGGGGGCTAAGTTTCCACAAGAGAGTGGGGGTCCAAGGGGGGCAAGGGAGAATTATTCATGAGTATTAATCCCAACCCACTTTTTAAAATTATTATTTTGTATAAACCTTCTATTTTCCTTTTGAGTGTATCAAAGCCCCAATCACGTGCCCAATCATTGAATATGTGTAAGAGGGTTGGTGTGAAAAGTCACCTCACATAGTTATTGAGAACGTGGGGTTGAGTACAATCAACCATGGGGAATGTGAGAGTCAACATGCACGAGTAAAAGGGAAATTTGAATGGGTATCGTGAGCAATTTTTACAACTAGTTTTGGGACAACAAGAGGAGAGTGGGTGTTGGAGCTCAGAGACATCCATAGTGAGGTTTGAGGGCAACTTGTTGGAGTTATGATTGCATGGAGAAATAGAATGCTAGCCCTGTAGAAGAGATTTATGTGTAAGAAGATACCACAGAGAAAATGAGTTGTTGGTGAGAGTTTCATGTTGCAGTTGTATGTCCCTAGAGTCCCCAACAAGAGAGATTCCTAGCCAATCTATGTTGAAGCCTTAGAGGGAAGTGGGAATGCTTGAGAGAATGCATGTAGAGAAGGGGTATCTCATTCCTTGGGTTGTGCAAGTTGAGGGGAAGAGAGCTAAAGGATTGGGATAGTTGTAGGAAAAATTAGCTTTTTATGGGTTATTTTGGGTTGTGAGTGGACAATATAGACACCCTTTCTTGTGGATTTGTAGCCCCAGCTTGGGGGTGATTTTCTACTGAAATTTGGAGCATAAAATCTACAGTTGGGTGGAACATTCATCCTCTGTAGTTGGTTGCACATTTTATTTTAAAAGATAAGTGTTTAATCTTTGTTCATTGTTTTAAATATGGATTTTAATTGTTGTGTGTTTTACTATGAGATTTTAGCATTTATATGTTGGTGTGTGAATGTTAATTTAGCTACATTCATGTTTTTAAAATGTTGTTAGATGCATGGGTGTTTTTTGCATGCAACATGCATTTTAATTTAGTGGGTATCGAAAAACAATTGTTGGGTTTAGTAGTGGGGGCACTACATAAAGGAGACCTACTCTAGTAAATATTTGTATTGCATGAGCTCGAAGCTAAATCTGTAGCCTTAAAAGGCCAAATTAGATTTTTCTACATCACTACTATACAATATTGCACATGTGGTTTAAAGAAATAATAATTCACTATACCATATTGCCCACAATGAACATCATGCTTTTTTTCATTAGTGATCTATTTTTCTCCTATCCATGCTATTGTAATTTGACATCCACATGATACATAGATCTGCGCTCAGAGCATTTGTCCTACAACTGAAACAAAAACATTGAAACACCAATCAAAGCTTCAGATTTGCATAAAACAAAGTGTTGAAGTGAAAACTCAGAAGTGCAAACAATACATACGAAGAGATGAAATTAGCATTGCAAATGTTGAAACACACAAAACATAGCATGAATGTAGCAACACGACACTGAAATTTTGTAACAACAACCAATATCTTCTCATTAACTGATCCAGGTGGATCAAAAAATGCTCAAAATTTAATCATCTCAAACGATTTTGAAAAGGACTTCATTGCAAAGAGCTCGGTGAGATATTTCCAACGGCACAAAAATCACCTCAAACAGAGTTCATATGGAAAAGATATGGTGAGTCAAAGTTTTGGTCAAACAGGTCAAGAAGTCAAAGAGGGGGTGACACGTGGAACCACTGGAAGGGTGACATGTGGCACATCTGTACAGGTCGTATACAGTGCTGATGTGGTGACCCCACATGGTAGGCAGTTGATGATGTGGCAGATCATACAGTTGAGTTGGCAAGGTACAGTTGACAACAAGTGGCCAATGATAGGATGCCACATGGACCAAGCATATGGTGCCACATGGCACCTTCGAGAAGGCCAAGTTGGCCTAAGGATCAAAATAGTTGGATTCAGAAGGAATCGAACCTTCGACCTCCTTACACGAGATAACAACTTAAACCATATGCCATGACTAATCGGGCTAACCATTCCATCAAATATTCCAATGAGTATTAATGTTTTTATTTACATATAAATGTAATATGCCAAAATATGGAATTCAATGGTGCACTGTGTTTCTGATTTTGAGCAACGAGTTAAAAGTTCATTGTAAAAACACAAGCATTTGAGCATTAATAAAGCGGTCTTGATTGGAAGCAGACCCGAAGACGTAGCCCGAGCTGGGTGAACTCCGTTAACAAAATTGTGTATGTGTTATATTACTGTTGTTCTATTTTGTTTAGTTATTTTTCAAGTTATTTATCATTGAAATGATTTTGGATAGATAAGTGAATTCATATGTTTTATGCAAACAATCAAAGAGATCATTATTATTTCAAATCAAGTTAGATGTTTATGTGTAATTAAGAAATAAATTAACATTTAAGGATTTTCGGATCAAATTGGTATCTTAGATAGTTTTGACAAGTGTTTGCAAGTGAATGCTAACAAGATCCAGATTCAATCTTGGTAAAGGAAAGATTGCAAGTTATAAGTTATAGATTCAAAGGAGATTTTGTAAGAGAGACATGGTTTCCAAAGGAAAGGAAGGAGAAGATCCTCCCATGAGACCTGAGGAAGTTATGGCTACACTTCTCTCAATGAGGAAAATAATAGATGATTTATGTTGAAGAGTCTATAAGACCGGGGACAAAGAATATTCGATAAAAGTTTAAGGAAGATGTGAAGGTGGCGGACCTTTATAACCCTCTTCACCATCATCTTCTTCTAGTGCAAGTAAGCATTCTTCACATAAGAAGAATCCCTCTAAGAAGTCTTCACATGCTCGTGATTTGCATTTATTAAAATTATATGTAAAATTTGAACTGCCAATTTATGATGGAGAATTGAATGCAGAGAAGTTGGATAACTCAATCAAACAAATTGAAGTATATTAAAGGGTACAAAAGATCGTGGATGACACTGCAAAGATACAGTTAACTACTCTTTGTCTGGGCGGCATAGCCTTGATATGGTGGGAGAGTAAGACACAATTTGATCGCGTTCAACATGGTAAAGTAATTTCTTCTTGGGATGAATTTATTGATGCAATAAGAAAACAATTTTATCCATTGGCTTATGTGCAAACCACAATAACAGAATGCCAACATCTCAGACAAGGAAAAGGGAAAATGTTCAAGTATATACACAAGAATTTAAGATGAAAGCATTATCTTTAGGAATTTCCTTGTATACTCAAGAAACTCTTATGAAGTATATTAGTGGTATGCATTCATATCTTCGACACACTATATTGATGTTTAACCCTACTAATATTGATGAAGTGTCCATGCAAGCTACTCATCTTGAAGCTAGTAAGGGAAAACATGTGATTGAGGATAAGAATCCACACAATTTCAAGAAGAAATCAAAAGGAAAATGGAAGAGTAAGAAATAAGCTATAGTAAGAAAGCTTAAGAGAAACCTACATGTTCTCACTACAAAATTAAGGGATGTGAGGAAGCACAATGTTGGAAGTTGCATCCATATTTATGACCAAAGAAGTTCAAAGATAAGGGGAAACAAAAGACAGTTGCATCAGTTTGACATGATCTGGGATCAAATTCAAGAGATGAAACCAAGATCATGGCAATGGGAAGAAAAGGTATATCTACTACTAATGTTTCAGTTCAATCTATTAAATTGGAAAGTGTTCTTTATCAAAAGAAAAAAAGTAAGTTTTTTCATGTCAGAGTTATAGTGAAGCATACAAAAATTGATGCTTTGTTTGACAGTGGATCTCAAGTTAACTTAATATCTGAAACAATTGTTAAGAAGTTGGGTTTGAAGACAACACCTCATGTGAAACCATATCCATTAGGTTGGGTGTGTGACGATGCTAAGTTGCAAGTGATGAAACAATGTAAAATCAGATTTGCAATTACGTCTAAGTTCTTTGATGAGGTTGAGTTAGATGTTGTGCCACTTGAAATTTGTGGCATTGTCTTGGGTAGTCCATATCTATTTGACAAGAAAGCTATATTTTATCATGAAGAGAATAAATATCACCTTTTCAAGGATGAGATTGAATTTATTGTCATATCTCATCGTATTAAAACTAATGTTTCTTTAGTGAGCACAGGGCAAATGAAGAGACTCATAAATGCAAGTAAATCCTTTGTTCTCATGGTAGTGATCCATATCATAAACATGAATTGGAAAAGATCATTTCTAACTATGATGGGTTATTTCAGGAACCTACAGGATTATCTCCTAAGAGGGAGGTTGAACATGAAATCTATTTACAACAGGATGCTCCTCTTCCTAATATTGGTATGTATGGGTCATCGATGATACATAATGCTAAGATAAATAAATAAGTTCAAGAGTTGTTCGATTAAGGAATCATTAAATCGAGTTCCTCTCCGTGTGAATCTCCTATTGTATTAGTTCCAAATAAATATAGTACATGGAGGATGTGTATTGATTTTCAAGCTCTGAACAAGATCATGGTAAAGAACCAATATCCTCTTCCTAGAATTGATGATTTATTGGATCATTTTAGAAATGTTGTCTATTTCACTAAGCTATATTTGATAAGTGGTTACCATCAAATCAGAATTGCAGAAAGTGATATTTGGAAAACTGCTTTCAAGACAAAGAAGGTATTGTTTGAATGGTTGGTTATGCCATTTGGTTTATGCAATGCACCTGCAACATTTATGAGGGTAATGAACAATGTGTTCAAGCATTTTATAGATGATTTTGTCATCATCTTCTTAGATGATATCTTGATCTTTAGTTGAACATGGGAAGATCATATAATGCATGTCAGGTTTTTGAACTCTTGAAAAAGGAGAAGTTGTATATAAAGATGTCTAAATGCTAGTTTGGCAAAAATTCTCTAGTATATTTGGGTTACATTGTATGGAATGGTCAGATAAAGATAGATCCCTCAAAAGTTGAAGTTATTGTAAATTGGCCCAAGCCAAATGATGCCACGGAAGTGAAGAGATTCTTAGGAGCAGTACAATACTAGAGGAATTTTAGTGCTAACTTATTTTTCATAGTAGCTCCCCTGCATGCATTAAAAAGTATGGAATAGGTCTTTCAATGGGGAGGCAAGCAACAGAAAGCCTTTGAGACATTGAAGGAAAAGATAAGCACCGCACCAGTTTTGGCTCTGCCATATTTTCAATTATCATTTGAGATTCAAACCGATCCAAGTGGACATGCTATGGGAGCAGTCTTGATGTAATGAGGTAATCATATATGTTATCATCCTGAGACTTTTACTCAAACAATAATTAACTATCCAACATATGACAAGGAATTGTATGCGTTGGTATAAAGTGTTAAAAAATGGAAGCATTTCTTAATGGGAAAGGAGACAATAGTTCATACAGATCATCAACCATTACAATATTTGCAATCATAGACCAAGTTACAACAATCACAACACTTCAGTTGGATGAGTTTCTTACAACAATTCCATTTGGTTATTAAGTATAAGAAAGGTATTCATAATAAGGTTGTAGATGGATGGGTTTCTTACAACAATTTCATTTGGTTATTAAGAATAAGAAAGGTATTCATAATAAGGTTGCAGATATTTTATCAAGACCAATAATCAATGCATCTACAATATTAAAGCCAATTCTTTAGCTCATGAAAGTTATGTTGAAAAATATGTTAGAGATGATGATTTTAAATATGTATATGAAGCTCTAACTTGTGGAAATCAGTAGTTGGATTATCATAAGCATGACAAATTATTATATCATCTTGGAAAGATTTGTATACCCAGGGATGAAAGATAAAATGTAATCGAAGAAACTCATACATCTCTCATTTCTGGTCATTTCAGGGTAGGTAAGACAATAACACCGTTGCAAAGACATTGTTATTGGCCTCGAATGAATGAGACAGTGTCCAAGTATGTAAAAAGGTGTGTTATGTGTGCCAAAATCAAGACTAGTAACATAATGTTGAGATTATATATGCCACTTCCAGTACCTTCTCAACCATGGGAAAGTGTGTCCATGGATTTTATAGGGGGTTTTCCGATGTCCAGAATAGGTCATGAGTATTTATATGTGGTGATGGACAGGTTCAGTAAGATTTGTATTTTAATTCCATGCAAGAAACAATTCACAACCGAATAGACAACACATTTTTTATTTGCTAATGTATGGGTTCCTTTTGGGCTACCTACATCTATTATATCAAATCAAGACTCTTGCTTCTTGGGGAAGTTTTGGCCTCATTTATGGGAACTGATGGACACTAAGTTGAAGAAGAGCACAATTTTTCATCCACAGACAGATGGACAAACATAGGTGGTAAACAAGACAGTGGTACATTTGTTACGAGGATATTGCAACAAACATACTAAGTTATGGGATGAACATATGCATTATGTACATCATGCTTATAATCGTGCCATGCATTCTTCTACTCAAAGAACTCATTTTGAAGTATGTTTAGGATACTTTCCTAAATCACCTATGGAATTTTATTTCGAAGAAGCAAATAAAGAGGATGGACGAGATGATATAGATAAAGCTAAGAGGTCCATTCAAAGGATCCAACAAGTACATCAGATAGTACATGAACAATTGGAGAAGAGCCAAGCCAAGTATAAGGCGGGGCATGACAAACATCGGGTTGATCATCAGTTCCAAGTCGATGATTAAGTATGGTTACATATTAGCAAATATAGAATGAAGGGTGAAAGTAAAAATCTCAAGCCAATCTGGTATGGTCCATTCAAGATCTTGGAGAAGATTGGTACTGATGTATTTCATTGAGATCTACCATATTACATGCAAATGTATTCAATGGTAAATTTTGAGAACTTGAAGCTTTATGAGCCTCCTATGATTATGGATGAAGATGGAAGTGTTCATGTTCCAACAGTTGATGGTTTTTCTCCAAAGTATTTATATGAGCTACAGGAAGATGTTATCCTTGACGAAAGGATCAGGACTTTACAACAAGGTGATGTGGAATATCTTCGAGTTGGTCTTAAAGGGGTAAAACCAATCAAAGCAAAGTGGATCAGATTGGAAGGGTGAGGGATATTTACCCTCACTTATTTGTTGAGTAATCAAGACTTTTGGTGGTCCAAAAGGATTCCAATGGGGAGGAATGATCCAGGTGGATCTAGAAATGCTCAAAATTTATTCATCTCAAAGGATTTATAAAATGACTTCATTTTGAAGAGCTCGGCGAGATGTTTCCAACGACGCAAAAATCACCTCAAACAAAGTTCGTATGGAAAAGATATAGCCAATCAAAGTTTTGGTCAAATAGGTCAAAAAATCAAAGTGGGGGTGACACGTTGCACCACTAGAAGGGTGACATGTGGCATGTCCATATAGGTCATATGGTGTTGGTGTGGAAACCCCACATGGCACCACATGCCAGACATTTGATGATGTGCCAGATCGTACACCTGAGTTGGAAAGGTACAATTGGCGATAAGTGGCTTGTTATAGCAAATTTTGCCACACTCCATGCATCTTGCTTTGATGGCCTTCCATCTCCCTATGCAGACCTCATTTCCCCTTTTTTTGATCACTCTAGAGCTAAAAATATACATTTTTATTCATGTACACGACCTACCAGTTAGAAAACTCACATACGTACATGGGTTGCTCCATTACATCCCGCATACATCGAGTTTGGTGCTCAAAAAATAAAAAATGCATCGGGTTTCCATGCCATGTCACGAGATCTATGATACTTGACCTTCCATATACTAGAAAAAATTTGACTCGACCCTTCAATTCCATTTGGAGGCTATAAATTGAGCCATATCTAAGCCTTGAATATACATAATTCATCATCAGATTGAGAGCAAATATACTCTAGAGAAATTTCACCTCAATTGAGTTTGCATCCCTTTGTCCTTGAAATTTTTAACTTCTTGTGTTCATCCCCCAAGCTCTTCTTATCTTGTGATGGAGAACTTCATTGAATCCTACACGTGAGCTTGCCTTTATGGAGGATTGAAGTGTTGGAGGCCCAGTTGGAGAGACTTAGTTTCTCGGTTCAGATATGTGTCATTACAGAAGTTTGTCACCTATGTACTTTTGTTGATTACACTAATAGAAATACTATTTTCTCGTCCAATTGATATCTTTCAAATATTTTTATTTCTTTCCATGGGCGTATTTGTTATGTATGTTAATGGATTATGCTAATTTATATATGCTAACATTATATATCATTACCACATTCTTGCGTATATTGGTTGTTGAAGACAATTTGTGGGTGTAAAGATTTGGGTCGCGTGATCAATGGTGGTCTTCTTCGGATGTCCAGACGAGGTAGGATTTTATCCTTCTCTTGTTAGAATTTCATTTATATAACATATTTGAGATTAGAGTTGATTTTTGGGTGTCGTTTCGTTTGTTGTGGTTTTCCCCTAGCTATAGAGAGATTTTCCTTGTAACATGGCCAATGATAGGATACCACATGGAGAAATCATATGGTGCCATGTGGAACCTTCGAGAAGGCCAAGTTGGCCTAAGGATTAAAATAGTTGGAGTCAGAAGGAATCGAACCTCCGACCTCCTTGCACAGGCTAACAACTTGAACCATATTCCATGACCAATCGGGCTAACCGTTCCATAGAATATTCCAATGGGTATTAATGCATTTATTTACATATAAATGTAATATGACAAAATATGGAGTCTTTGGGGATTGAACCTCGGACCTCCATTCCACATAATCCACCACTTAATATATAGCGCGCCAACCATTACACCAAATGGTTATATTGTTATAACCAATGGAATAAATAAATTTTATTACTGATGCATGGAGTTCAGATAGTAGTTGGGGCCCACGCCCTATTTAATGGGACAAAACCAAATGTGGCTACACACATAGTAAAAGGTATGGAATTGCGTGCATATGTGTCTCGAAGTTTGTGCGAGAGGGTATCTAAACTTTGGGTTTGCACCGTAATGCATGCCAAAGGGTTCCTTAACGAAATTATATAGTGTTTATACTCATTTTTCTCAAAATTCTGAGAGGAATTCAATGTTGCACTCGGTTTCTAAGTCTGAACAATGAGTTAAAAGGTCATTGTAAAAACACAAGCATTTGAGCATTAATAAAGCAGTCTCGATTGGAAGCGGACCCAGAGATGTAGCCCAATTTGGGTGAACTCTGTTAACAAACTTGTGAATGTGTTATACTATTGTTGTTCTATTTTGCTCAGTTATTTTGCAAGTTATTTATCATTGAAGTGAATTTTTATAGATAAGTGAATCCATATGTGTTATGCAAACAATCAAAGCGATCATTATTATTTCGAATCAAGTTAGATGTTTATGTGTAATTAAGAAATAAATTAGCATCTAAGCATTTTCGGATCCTTAACCCATAAGAAAAATACAACATTATCCTCAAGGGACTACAATGGCTTTGCTCTAGCCTTTACACTCTCATTATATGTTCACACACCTCATTTGTATCAATATATGACCCTAACTAGTGTGCCATCCCTTGTCTAGTCAAACTTGATAAGAAGAGAAAGGGATTTCAAATATTAACTACTAATAATCGTTGTTACACATTCTTCCTTGAAAGGAATCTGTCATAATTATGTAAGGAATCCATCATAATGTTGTCATTACTATGTAAGAGGAATCTATCATAGAATCTGTGATAACCTTACATTGACCAAAAGTATAAAATTCCAAGTGTTATTAGTATAAGGCATATGTCATAAGGGTGTGAGGGAATCTCTCCCATGTGGCACACCCATATTGCAAGGAAACCCATCCAACACTCATGTGACCTCTTCCTAGGAGAGCAACCTAGAGAAACCAAAAACTAACACTCCCTCTTTATAAGGAAGGTGTTTTCCACCAAGTAGAGCTTTTCTCTCATATTCTCAAACTTCCCCTTTATAAGGGGATTCCTTAGAATGTCAATGACTTGCAAATCAATGGGGACATAATCAAGAAATATATCTCCTTTATGTACTCTACTAGATATATATGTTCTTGGAGTGATAATGAAAAACTAAATACTCCAAGATGCAACTCTAATTCTCATAGTACACAACTATGGCCTGCAACATCTGATTGATCAACTCTGCAATCAAATTTCTAATTCAAGTGGCCTCACAACATGTCGATGATTCTACTATATACTTTGCTTCACTTGAATTGAGTGCAATTGCCCCTTTCTTCCCATTTGAACCAAGAAGTCATACATAATCCAAGTTGAAATGATAACGGGAAGTACTCTTCTCGATGCTTTCATATTCCACCCAATCTAAATCTACAAATCCATTTAACAACTCTCTACCTCCCATATACCTCATGCCATAATGAGTTGTTCCCTTTATATCTCTAAGCACATGCTTGGATTTTTTCTTAAAATTTCTAGGTTCAACCATGAATTGGATAAAATAATTCATTGAAAAACAAATTTTATCATAGTTTTCACAAAATACATAAGGGAATCATTGATCAAATTCTTATAAAAATATGGATATGCCAAATTGGCATTTAAATCAACAAGTTAATTCAGATTTGGCACTATAGGAGTGACCAAGGGTTTGTAGTGTAACATTTGAAAATTCTTTAGAATCTCTAGTATGTACTTCCCTTGCCCAAGTAAGTCTCCACCTGCACCCTGTGAAACCTCTGGAACCAAAAAGTAATGCATACAACCAATGTCCTTCATGTCATATTTGCTTGCCAACTTCTTCTTGCTCAATGCAATGAGATTCTCAGAACTACCTATAAGAATAAGATCATTTACATAGAGGACCAAAACAAGAAAATAAGATGTACAATACATATCATGATTTGTTCTAGTGTTGATGAAGCCCAACTTCAATAAGTACTCATCAATCATTGAGTACTATGCACATGGTGCCTGCTTTAACACATTAAGGGCCTTTTTCAATTTGCACACATGGGAATCTTACCCATGCACTTCAAAACCTCTTGGTTGATTAATGTGTACCTCCTTTTCAATTAGACCATTAAGATAAGCAATCGTTACATCCATATTATATAAATTCCCACCAAAAATAGATGCATTAGACATGATTACTTTGATATAAGTATAACTTGTAACTAGAGCAAAAGTCTCCTCCTAGTCAACTCCCTCTTTCTAAGAGAATCCTTCAGATATGAATCCAACTTTGTACTTCTCTATGTTCCCATATGTTGCATGCTTGATCTTTTACAATCATTTGGAATCTATTACATATTTACCCACTAGTCTTGACATAGTTTCCCATACAACATTATTTAGGATGGAGTTATACTCCTTAACCATGGCATCATGCCATACTTGCACTTCATTGGTCTCCTCAAATCTAGAGACCTCTACATCAATTATATATGACATCAATGAAACATAATAACAATATATTATAGGTGGATGAATCACCTAAAAAATAGAATTGGGTGCTCCCACTTGCTTTTCTTCCTTCAATGTCTTGGTAAGTCATCTTACATTTTTGGTTGAACTTGACGGTAATAAACCCTCTCCCTCTAAACTAGGATCTTATTAATCTAAATCTAAGTTTGTTATATCCTTCTGATTAGACTTCATATTATCCACCTTCTCACCTTCCACAATATCCATGGGAGTCTCCTAGGAACTTGAGGACCATCCATCCTTGTCAAACTTTAAATCCGTAGTTACCATTGTGTTATAATGTAGATCTGATAAGCCTTAGATGTTTCATTGTACCCCACAAAAATAGCCTTGATGCTTGAGGGTTCAAAATGAGTTTTCTTCTTGCCAGGCACATGAATATAAATGTGACAACCAAATACATCAAAGCGAGATACATGTGTTTTCTCACAAATTAAGGATTCCTTTGGTGTTTTGTCCTTTCTCTACAACGACATTGATTTATAATGTACATAATGGTATTGAATCGTCTACCCAAAGAGACATGGAAAAATCCAAGTCATGGATCATAATCTTAGCTATCTCTATGATGCATTCATTCTTCCTCTCTATGACACCATTATGTTGTGGATTGTAAAATGTTGAGCACTCAACACACCCTCAAAATTTTGTGAAATTTTGGGGTACCACTTTGCTTTAATTTCATCCTTATAGTTCGATTCTCTCATGGTCATGACTTGTTTCAAGTTATTCTTTTGTTCTCTACTTGTTTCGGTCAAGTCCCAGGCTTAAGATGAATTGTCATTAGAGGAGAGAGAAGTCTAGATCGTTTAGATGTTGAAAAAGGGGTCTTCAACTGTTAAGGTCCTAACCCGCACATGGGTAGATTAATGTATTCGGATGTAATAAAGGTCAATATTAATAAGACCTTTCAATAAAAGAGAATTAGGCGGATGTAAGAATACCTAATAGAAGCTTCCGTTTCTAGAAGGATCTTCCTCTAGATGCTTCTTTTTAGTATAAATAGGAGTCGAGGGTATGAGAACCCTAGCTTGGATATTATTGTAACAGAGCGCTGCTCGATTGGAGGTTGCCCCCTCGAAGAG
>ML817604.1:35315-59713 GCA_009831015.1 Picea engelmannii
ATCTGAATCAAGTGCTATTTCTGTTGCTATTTCGTATATCATCTCTGTGTATTGTGAAGATTATGCTGGATATTTTACTGTTATTCTGTTATTTCTAGCATTTCGTTCCTGTTCTGCATATTTTATATATCTGGTATCTTGCATCAACACTTAATATGTTCAATTATTATCGAAACTCCTGAAAATACTTGATTTTTCCCAATGCTCGAAAGTTGCCTCTTAAGAGAATCAACGTCAATAAACGGCGAGCATCGCCCGTGAAAACTTGCAGTTGGTGCTAATACACTATCGAGCAAAGGAAATCACCGATGTCGATGAGTATTGGCCATCGACGCCCAACTTTGAACATCGTAAAATCAACTTAGAGAAATCCAAGCCCTGACACCGACAAGTGAACTTTTCCTCCAAAAATCGTGGTCGTCCGATTCTAATGAGAAAAACCATCGCAACCATTGATTCCTTAAGTTTGAATTACACTCAATTCCAACATAAGGTGAAGCCACGTAAGTGTCTTCAGCGTCACTTTTAACATATCAATTGCCATGTGGATATTCATATTTTCCACTTTTTCAGACATGTCGACATTAACACGTCATTAACTACATAACGCCCATACCTCCAACACACCTCGCCAGGTCACCCAGGTAGGCCAAGTCATCGAGTCATGTTTTCAAGCCACGTCAGTTGAATCATGTCATTCATGCCACCTCAAGCTCCATGTCATCACGAGCAATTCACATCGGTCATTGATGCACCGAATATTTTGACGAAAATGGTCAAAGGAAGTAGTCAAGGTTTGAACTCACCGACGTCGATGTTACATCGGTCGTTAGCAAAAAATATGCGTAGTTGTATTTAGTTTTCAACCGTCGATCACCGATAGCTTATCGACGATGGTGAACTAAGACCAATAAACTACACTTTTTAACACGTGGAAGAGATTGTCGATGACCCATTTTAGTGCATATTTTTACCTATCCTAGCAGGACACACTGGTCGAGGGAGGTCTCAAACCTCATGTCACACGATGTGAACGCCACATCAACATCTCAAAAAAATCGCCACGAAGATCACACAAACATTCCTTCCAACACTCATCTTCATCAGGATTGGTGACTAAACATTGACATAAGTCATTCTAACCTTAGGCAAGGTACATATCGCCGATCCCCTATATTAGTAATCGTCGTGCGCCAACTTGTCACTATTCAGTATTGTCAATAGACTAACTCAACATTCCTTTTGCACCGTCGATTTTCATAGCACAATAACTCCAGAGCATGGTGCCAATGACGTAATTAATTCCCAAAGATCCAGAAGGATTTTGTTTTACTCGACAATCGTAAATATAGATGGGATTGGTGGAAACAAACTATTTGAATTCGATTTGGATTGTTCATTTTTGTTTGCATAGATCATTTGAGGGTTTCATGTTGTGGGGAATTCTTGAAGAACCAAGTGTTGAGCTCGTTCGAGCTAACTGTTGTAGTATTTTCTTTCAATTCTAGGACTGGTAAGTGCTAAAGGCAAGAAAACTCCATCTTGCTTAGGTATTTGGTTCTTATGATAAATATTTTTCTTTCAACGGTGTTTGATAGATAGAGAACTGATTTAATTTTTTTTATTGTAGGAAAAAATGCCTCCTCGAATACCAACAACCCATCAGTCACCAAAGATGCCAAAGGGGAAGAAGATACGGGTTGGAGAGGCTTCTAGTCCTACTGCTTCCAGAGAATTGGAGTTCACACCTAAGGTGGATCCTGCAATCAAAATATCGCAGAAGAAAACGCCACTTCCACCTCTGCTCTACAAAGATACAAATACAAGCACGACATGCAAGGTACTTATGCCCACCTGACTTGAACTATACAATAAAATTCACAATGATGATTTTCCCGAATTTACTCTACATAGCGACCCAAAAGTAAGAGTCTTGGGTGACCATGTCTTCCAAACTATTAAATTATCATCCATGTACATAGTAGCCTCCAGAACCCAGGTTTTACCCTGTGTAGAAACCTTGGAATGGATAATTAACCACACCAAGGCTGTCAAGTGCTTGATTAAAGATGTCAATGATCAATGTGTTGGTGTCTTCCTACCAATGGAGGTCAACAAATATAACAAACTCAAGGAGCCCGAAGTTAGGATTAACAATGACTTCGTGGTCGAGCTCTATGAACACCATAATACTAATCAGTTGTTGGCGTCCTGGTGGAAGGAATATAGGAAATTTGTGAACAGAGCCTCTGGGTGGTACAATAATATAAACCTTATAGAGCCATGTATGTTCCTCATGGACTTGATATGTTGGTTGTATGGAGAAAAAGATTACTCCAAATTCTCGGAAGCCTGGATGCTCCTAGCATATATAGTATCCATATTTAGAAGTGTTTTCAATTGGGGCACCATAATTTCAAAACAATTGAGTATTAGGGTTAAACAAGCACAAAAACCAAAAACAGGATAAGTCCCCACCTTCTTTATGGTCTCTTACCTATTAGATGCAGTGTGTGCTAGAAATGTATTTCCAGGGCTGGGATTAAGTTGGCATATCTCATAATTACCCATCCATGTCTATTTCAACGTTTTGTGGGAGAATAGGTATAAGAAGTCTTATTCTACAATTTGTGATGAATTCATGGCTAGGTTATATTTCATAATATTTAAACATGATTGTCCAAGGCTTTTTGATGCATCAAGAAAGGTCATATCCAGAGTAGGGCATTGGTACTTGGAAGAGAAAAGTACTTACCTTGGGATTTTGGGAGCCACTGAGGCCCCACACCCACTTCCATCTCATGTGCTAGATCAGCTGGTGTTGAGGGATATTTGTTACCAGACTATCTTGCAAGGCTTCAACGCCTCCCCGGTGAAAGATAATAAAAGAGCATTCACTCCATACAGATTTTATGTAGGCTATCATTTTTTAAAAGACACCACACAAGCCAGGAAGGAATCTCAAAACCAGGTAGAATACAGGTTTTACATAGACAGATACATGAAACATGATCCAAAAAACTTAGTGGCTCAACATGCTAGTTAGGTAGTATCTCACTAGTCGTATGCATATAACAGTTTTGAAGATGAGATCTTCACTAAAAATGCTCTGGATTAGGAGGAGGTCCTAAGAAGAAAAGAGAAACCAGACCTGACCTGATTCAAGGCCATGTCAGGAGATGAGAAAATAGAATGTTTAGAAAAAATAGTAGGTGCTTCTGTATAGGTACAAAATGAAAATCCAGAGCAAGCAACAAGAAGAGATGAAACAATAAGGCTCTTAGATGAAGCCAAGATATTATTTCGTGAGCATGGAGGAAATCATACCATTCAAGTATTAGGTCCACCAATGATAACTCTAGTGATACATATGGGAGAAGGGGAACTAACACCCCCAAGAGACACTTCACCTTAGGGAAATAGTGAACAACCATATGTGGAGCACATATAGGTAGATCAATCAAGACTTGGATTAATAGTAGAACCCTTGATAGTGACATCAGGCCCAGTTGTGTTGGCACCAATAATAGGTGTTCTGATTACAATATATGATGACAAAAGTGAGGATATAAACATTGTATCAGTTCCCATCATCAATGAAGTCACTACAGAAATGAAAGACACCCAACCACCCCAAGGACTGCAACCTATGTATGTGGAAATCGGTCTGGACACAAATAATAATGTCATCACTCCATTGGAACAAGATTCAAAACCTCGGGATGATGGGGAAGGTGGCCAATAATACAAGGAAGAGAGAGATGAAGGTAATAGGGAAGGGTCAATCCCAGAGGAAAAGACCCCAAATGAAGAGGAGGACAATGGGGATGATGAAAAATGAGAAAAAGAATAGGAAAAGACCCCAGAGAGAGGAGGGAGTGAAGAAAGCTCAGATGCTACATATCAACTTGAAGATGACACACTTAGAAGTGAGGAGCATGAAGAGAAAAATCTTAACAAAGAGAATGGAAAAACTACAACAGAGTCACCAACTCCTTCTGTCCCCAAAGGGATGACATTGCCCTTAGTGGAAACAACAAAGGATGTAACAAAAGGTACCACTAACACCGAGAAAACAAAATAAATTTTTAAATATGCATAGACCAAACCAACAGGTAGTCTTGGGAAGACTTCTACAACCCCAAACCAAAAGCATGTTACAGGAAGAGATGAGGAAACTATCAGTAACCAGATACCAGCGGAAGATAAAGGTAAGGAACCATCCACTTTCACACTTTCACACTCCAGGTAGCTTGGGAAACACTCTCTCCTAGAATGACCAACCAATTCCAGAACATGTAGATGAGGTGGTCGATGTCCAATCTATAGTGTATGATAGGAAGAGGCAGGTGGTGGTTAAGAGAACTAACAAGAGGAGGAAGCTTACTCTGGATAGTGTTGTGATAATTACTAAAGAAGAAAACATGTTAGATGCTAGACAATCCAAATTAAGTGAATTGTTAGGAGCCAAAATGCCTATATCCAATGCTACCATCAATAGGACAAGAGAAGACGGGTGGGAAGAAGAGTCCATGAGGGAAGAACTTGTGCATCTCAAACATCAGGTTGAATATTATCAAGACACCAATGGGGCGATCACATTCATAAGGGTTGAGTTCAAAGAAGTCTACAACCAATTTAAATTGGAAAGGGGAGTCTTAATGGCTCAAGTTGTGTGCTATCAAGAGGATACTTTGTTGGGACTAATAGCACACAAATACATGATGAGATGGTTCGAGAGATCTCACAAGCCTCTAGCACAGATCAAATATATCATAGAAACCCAGAAGGGATGGGGTGAAGAGGAGCATGGCATCATGATGCTTACATATGGAATCTTAACAAGATTCCAAAAGGAAGCATAGTATTGGACATAGCTAGTGGTAGAACCGCAACAAAATATGTAGGACAGATGGGAGGAATGTCTCAGCAATTGGGAAAATATAAACCAGAGGATGAAAGATATTTGACTCCTTGAATTTGGTATGCCCGAAGACTTCATGGACCTCAACGACATAGTTAAGCAGCTCGAGGAACATGATCAAAAGTTTGAATCTGATGTTCTTGAAATTAAAACTTTGGAAAAGGGACAAGTGAGGATGTTTACCAATGGCCTGATAGGAGCATTGACAGTCTTGTAGTAATTGAGTGCTGAAATGAATCAGTTCAAACATCAAGTAATGGAGATGAAAGACGAGCTTAGTACACCAATGCAAAAACACCAATTTCCATACCTCCATACCTGCGAAGATATTTTCTCCCAATGGTCCAAATACGATCAAGAAAACTTGTTGAGATGACAGGAAGTATACTAGTATCTTACACGTGGTTGAGTCCACTCTACTGATTTGTGTGTTTGCTTTAAGTGAACTTTTAAGCTATTTTTAGTATGTTTATTTTTCATAAATAAGGACATCGACCTCATTTTGAAGGGTCGATGGTTTTTGTAAGGACTGGAGAGTTAGACAAAGAATTATTTTTAAAGTTTAATATTGAATCTCATACAGATCTGGAGACAAATTTATGCCAATATTGTGGATAAAAATCAATCTGTGGATTGTTCTGCAAACAGTTATAAGCTACAAGCCTTTTAGTAAGATTATGATTATGTTAAGTTATCATGAATGATTATGGTTTCTAAATGAATGTTGGTTTAAATTCGATGGCATTTTAACATATTACATGCAAACAATATGCATAATTAATTCTGGGTTATCTGTCTTTACATGTGACTTTTGCATAATTAATTATTTCTTTTTTAAACGATATTTATCACTTGATCAATGCTAGTGTTATTGCTAACATTGGTTAGGCTCATGTAATTTTTACATACTGCTGGCATAAGGTTATCATGTGCCCGATCTTCTTCAATTTAAGTTATTTCTATTTCTATTTCCATTTTTTCCTCAGTTTAAGTTTAAACATTAAAGAAAAAAATCCCCCCAAAAAAGGACACGTTGCTAGAAAGGAAAATTTCAAAAAGAAACATTTAAAACCCATCAAAACTCGTCGGATCATAGATATAGAGAATCACACTAATCTAAACAACGAAGAGTCTAATTGGGCCTCATCTCTGGGTGTGATTCCTACCGTTGAGTCAAAGGGAATTTATACCCCTCAACATAAGGCATTGCCATCTCCCTCCTAATTCTTGCATCCCTAGAAAATGTATCAAAGTCCTTCAAGGTGTACTCTTGTACATTGTTGTACCTCAACATTTTTATTTTTTTACTTACTTGATTCTCCTCAGGAGTTTCAAACTCTTGAAAATTACTAAAGACTTTATCCTTCATCTTCATAAAGTAAATCTAGGTCTTGGTGGAGGAATCATCAATAAATGAAGTGTAATAAATGTTATCTATCAAAGAAGTAGATGGCATCAATCCACATGAATATAAATGAATCAAATAAAGAATCTCTCTTGATATATGCTCGCTAATTGGAAAAACAGTGTTTGTTTGCTTGTCAAGTGCACGACCCTTACACACTCTTGGATCCTAGATCTTGAAGTTCGATAATCCCTACACTATGTGCTTCAAGAGTGTTAGCACTCCATAGTGTATGGGACCACATCTCTTGTGCAAAATCTCTCCCAACTTGTCAGAATCATTCACTAAAGCACCATGATTCACTAGATCTGTAAGCAACCTATACAAGTCACTTTATCACACATATTTGGCCAAGACTCAACTATCCTTTTGGCTATTATGATGACAACTTGCTTATCATCAAACTCAACCACACACTTATGATTTTTCATGGTTTAAATTGAAAGAATATTCCTATTTAAACTAGGAAGCTACAAAACGTCATTCAAATCAATATCATCACTTGTTAATGGCATGTAGAAAGAGACAAATTCCACTCTGGTAACTGTATATGCAACATTTTTTTCCCAACTATAGTTGTATGCTGACCTCTTAATTTTGAATTTTTCTTAAAGCCTTCTTGTTGAATGTCATGTGTCTGTATGATCCATTGTCCACATAACACTCTACACTAGAGATGACATTAATGGAAATGCATGATACCATGAAAAAGAGAATCCTAATTTTGGATGCTAACTCATCCACTCTAGAATCTTTTACACTCCTAATAGACTGCTTCTATTGCTTCTTTTTTTCCTTATTTTGAGGACACAAAGATTCATAATGTCCCATCTTGTGGCACTTGAAACATTTCACATGAATTGAGTCTTTCTTCTCGTGCTCTAATGAACATGAATGTTCCTTGTGACCCTTCTTGGGCCGTTCCTTCTTTCCTCCTTTTCTCACCTTAATGATTTGGGATTTGTTGAGATTCTCATTATTTTTTGTTGTGATTTTTGTTGACATCGCTTCCTCTTGGATGAAATCATCCTAGATTTTCTCAGAAGTAGGCACTTTCTTGCAACCATAGACTCCTTGCATAAAATATTACCAAGGCTCTAAGAATCCATTCATTGTGGCACACAGCAAATCCTTATTCTTGACCTTCATCCTAATGGTTGCATGTAGATATTTGATATGGGTAATATTCATCTAGTAAATAGACACTATGTCTATGTCACTCATGTGTGTGAGTGAGTTGATTCTTCAAAATAAATTTCTAGATGCATTCCCACTTTGATATAGAGTGATAAACATTGGATATATCTCATTATTTGACTTTCCCCAATGCAAGGGATCAAATGGTCCTTCAACAA
This sequence comes from Picea engelmannii, assembly GCA_009831015.1. Lineage (NCBI taxonomy): Eukaryota > Viridiplantae > Streptophyta > Pinopsida > Pinales > Pinaceae > Picea > Picea engelmannii. Next base: position 43,000 of record ML817604.1, read on the forward strand.
ATCCATAAGGATTCTCTTTTCTTTGGAAACACTCTTTTAATGTGAGGTTAACAAAGTAGCATAAGTAGGAGAAACAACAATCCCTTTTAAAATATCCCAAAGATCTATCTCCAACAACATTTGTAGTTAGCAGTTCCATGTCACAAAGTTAAAATCACCCTCTACACATAGTCACACTCTATCAAACTGAGAGTATTCAACATGAAAAACTAGAACACACTTCAATAAATAGATCAACTAATGAAATCAACCTATCATAGGTTCATGATGCATATGTTAGACAATAGATCCACTCTAATAATTGGAGCTACATGGGAATCTCACCCACAACCTCTCACAAGTCTTGGTGCCTTTCATAGGCACAAATCACTCCAATCTATGGAGTCTTATGAGCTCCACACCCGCTAAGATCCTTTGACAACTCCCTCTCACAAGTATCATTCCATTCCATACACAGATCCATAAAATATTAGATGCATAGCTTTGATACCATGTTGTAATTTTACATCCACATGATACATAGATCTACACTCAAAGAATTTGTCCCATAACGAAAATTGAAACATTGAAACACCAATGAAGTATTCAAATTTGTATATACAAAAGTGACGAATGAAATACTCAAAATTGCAAACACTACATATCAAGAGATGATATAAGCCCCGCAAAATATGAAATTTGATATACACAAATAACAACATGAATGTAGTGGACAACATGTTGAAGTTCTATAACAAAAACCATTATCTTCTCATTAACATATAATAAAAATGCAATACTATCCTCAAGGGACTATAATGGCTTCTCTCGATCCTTCACACTCTCACCATATGATCATACACCTCACATGTATGAATATATAACATGAACTAGTGCTCCCTCCCTCTTCTAGTCAAATTTGATAGGAGGGAAAAGCAGTAATAAAACTTAACTGGTAATAGTATCTCTTACACATTCTTCCATGAATGGAATATGTGATGATTGTGTCATAATTATGTAAGGAATCCATCATAAAGGCATCATAATTGTGTAAGAGGACTTTCTGATAACTGTCATAGAATTTTCATAACCTTACATTGAACAAAAATAGAAGATGCCAAGCATCATAAGTTTAAGGATTCTGTTAGATGGATGTAAGGGAATATCTCCCACATGACACACCCATCATGCAAGGAATCCCCTCCAACATTCATGTGCCCTCTTCTTAGGAGAAACAATTATATCAAACAAAAACTAACACATGCTTCCTTCCACTAACTAATATCTTACTTATATATCTATGGGTTGATCCATAGTTTGGGAACTTGAAAATGATGTATCTCTTCAATTTTTTCTTCTATGTAGTCTCAATTCTCATCCTTTCATGTTTTGGTGCTTGAGTTTCCTTTCCTTCCTTTTGAAATTACATACTATATACATCTCTCTTCAATTTTTTCTTCTATGCAATTTGAGTTCCCATTTTTTCATATTTTGGTTCCTACTTTGTCTTTCCTTCCTTCTCAAACTACACACCCTCAAGTGAGCATTTTGTTGGATTTTCGTACTAGTGTTCCTACAAAAATCATTGAATTTACATTATTGAATACTCTTCACTTATGTCCACTCCATTCTCTTTTACAATTTCACACTAATTGATATCTCCAACTACTACACACAATCTCTCACTATGTCACATTGTGTGCCCCGCTCTATCTCAATTGTACGCACTTCATTACATGTTTCCTTTGCACACCTTTTCATGAAGTTATTCATGCACACTTACACACTTTTCATTTTAATTCCTTCCATGCACTTCTTTGCAAAATTTTCTCTTTCACTTAAATTTTCCTCTTACGTGCATGTGCGTGCTGGTCTTGTGATCCTACATCAACTTCCCTTCACAAGGAAATTTTGCACCCTCTCACATATTCTATGTACTTGAATTGATATTTGCATTCAATTTCTTGAATTTTTCTTTTGATATCCAAGTGCTCACTTAATCTAGTATGTGCCCCTCTACTAAATACATCTTATATGTTGTATTTCTAGTTTGGAATGTCTTCTCCCCTAGTACCTTCTCTACCCCTTGAGCTTGGTCTTCGGCATTTGTTTTCTCTTGCAAAATTTTATGCTCTTTTCTTCTTCTACAATGTTGTCGTGTTCCTAGGATAAGTATGAATATACAACATTAAATGTAGACTCGAGACATCAAAAGTTGACAATTATAATTCATATGCATTGTCTCCAAATTTCCTTTGAATCATACTTGCTCTTGTCTTCTTGAAAATCAATTTTGTGTGTGTGCCTTTTGGGTAGTGCTCTATGCAAATGAATCATCACTTGGTCTCTAGCTTTAAATGACTTGAATTTGTTGTGTGCACAAGTGCATTTTTTACACTTCATGTTATTTTCTCACAATTTCTCTTGAACTTGTGCATAAACTTGTTGCATCTGATTTTCAAAGGCATTCATATCACCACCCCTCTTGATGTTGAATAGAAAGTTGATTGAACATGTTACACCTTTTGAATTTCTACCATTCATTACTTTGGATAAAATGAACCTTAATGGTATGTTTACTAAATTGTTTTAGGAAAACTCCACTTGAGCTAATGCTTTATATGACTTCGTCGGTTTACTTCCAACCAAGCATCTTAGTGGATTACCTAAACTTTGGTTTTGGTTTGTAACCAACTCAACATGACCATCTAATAATTGAGGATAGTAGGTTGAGCTCAATTGTAATAACTAAGGATGGTAGGTTGAGCTCAATTGTAATTTTACCTTTATTTTTTCCATGTTAAAAAATGGCTCAAAATTATATTGATTTTCTATGTAGTGATCAGGCAGTTGATGAATCCATACAACTTCCTTGAAAAACATATTTACACATTGACTTACAACATTGATTTTCTTGTAAGGAAAAAACGTGTGTTTTTTTAAAATGAATCCATCATAACAAAATTTCTTCAAATTTACACTGTATTCTTGATAATTGAGGTACAAATCCCATTGAGATAGATTCTCAAGGACCCTTTAATACTACCAATGATGTGTAAATTTGAGGAATATATTTTCTCGTCCCCTTGATAATTGAGGTACAAATCCCATTGAGATAGATTCTCAAGGACCCTTTAATACTAGTCTCAACCATCGATTTCATTTTCTCGTCGACAGGAACTTTCATATTCATGTCTACCATGGATGATGTTTGTGCTTAGTATGCAAACACTCTGACCAGGTTCCTAAACTGAAGCATATGAAACTGGTATGGGTGTTGCCTCTTCCGTTTCTTTGGGTACTTCCCCACCTGGTCCTGAAGCTATCAATCACTCACCCGCTTAATATATATCTAGGGTGTTCCTCAATCGCTGGGTGAGGGTGGATCACCTCCGCATGCAAATATACCAGTTTATAGCACACGATCAAACCTTTGAACAATAGGCAGAAGGACATCGAAAACCAAATATAAAGCAGGTCAAAAGGCCCTATAAACTGACCTGTAAAAATCTCAATAAAATACTCATGATAGCGTATTTTAGTTGAAAGAGTCGAGAGTTTCATGTACTCGGGATGGTAAAAGAGACATAAAATTTAAATGGGCTATAGGAACTCGAATATATTCGTTGACTATAATTAAATTCAAATGCATTACAGAGATTTCATGGACTGTGTTGAAATTAAAACATATTACAAAGAGAATCTCGATGGGGAGCAATGATCAAATTTGAACCTATTTGGGCCCTTCCAAAAGGTTCTAGCTCGTTAGAGAAGTGTTTATTCGAATTTAACCTTAAAAATAACTGAAGATTTAATCTTTACACGTCAATTGGGAAGTGGAAAATTGATAAGAATCTTTAAAAAGAAGGGTGATCTTTTAAATAGTCTCTCAAAATTAATTTGACAATCCACCATAACATCTACCAAATTAGACATTTAACATCTACCAGATCAGGGATTTAAGGATCAAACAATGCAAATTTGATCAGGATCGAAGCCATGCGAGAGTTGGCTCTCTCGATTCTTAATAATAGTCATTTGAGGTTCTGAGTGAGTGAGGATCGTACATATTGATTTAATTTTGATATGATGTATGTAGATAATAATTTGTATGACGAGACAAACCAAATATGATTTGGTACGTATAAGCCTTTTGTATTTATAGTTACCGAACAACAACTTAGCTGCTATAGATCTTATTTAAATTTTGATTTCCTTGTTGTTCCAACCACCTTCACTTCTTTCCTTATCTAACCAGGGAAGTTGCGAAGCAACAAGTCTCTGCCAAAAAGAGTATGTTATGAAGTCATCATTATGAGTAGGAAGTCTTATTAGGAAGTATGCTATGAAGTCATTGGCATGAGTAGGAAGTCTTAATAGTATTACAAGTAAGTCGAGCTTTTATTAGTAGCATAGTAGCCATTACATTTGATAGTAGCCAGTAGGAATTCTATCTTGGAGTACCAAGCTTCAAGAGTAAGCTTTTTACCGCATACTCTTACCAAGCCAAGAAGGAGACTCAGATAGCTCTTATCGAGAAGCCTACATCGATTATTGCAGGCGGGATACATCAATGCCGAACACCGATCAATCTACACTACTCGTCGGTCCACCGTCAAAGAATAAGGAAGAGAGCACCTGCACTTGGAATATAACCTCCAACATTGGAGGAGAAAGTCCCATAACTATAGTCACCACCAACTAATTACACTTACAAAACCTCTTGTAAGTATGGTCCAGAAATCAGACAACAACTGGCATTGTGAAATTATAGCAATTAGTGGCAAGTTTCCCCCAATGATTATTCAATTCACACATATCGTTTGGATCATCTATTAGTTGTATGCTAGGAATGCAATAAAGGCATCTGCTAGCAATATCAGAACGTAGTGTTCCCCCTTTGCATATATAAATGATAATGATCTCCACTTTGCCTTTATGCATAAAAATGTTATAAAAGTAAACAAAGCCTAACACAATTCCAATTGCCAAAGAGAAAATTGTATCCGATGGTATCATCAGTGGACGTGAGAGCCCCACATGCAAATATAACTGTTGGGTATGCTCCATACTACTACTACAACTATTGGGACTCTTTGTGATGATGTGTTTTAATAGTGTCAATGGGTAATGTTTTTAGATGACTCTGCTTCTCGGGAGCACTAGATCCCCGTAAAGTTAAAGGAAAAATTGTTGCCTGCCTTCATGGTATCAATTCAAAACTTGAGAAAGGTGAAACCGTTTGAATAACAGGAGTAGTAGGCATGATTCTCTGCAATGCACCTGATGGAAATACATACATTTCTGTAGACATTTATTCTCTTCCTGCTACACATTTGAATGCACTTGATGGAGCGGCGGTTTTTAACTACATCAAATCAACATCGTAGGATTTAAATGCAACTTTTTTACTTATACTAAACCCTAGTTAAGAAGACTTTTAGACCATTGTTTTTTTTTAATAATTTTTAATTATTCAATTTAATTGTGTGTTAAACACATTGATTACTTGCATATGTTATAAAGAATATTGAAGAACGATCTACATTAAATAACAAATATTGAACAATAAGCTTGCATATTTATTAAACTCTTGCTACGTGCATTGCATGGCATGTAGTGGTCTCCACCTGGTACACATGCAGTTTGCATATATTCTATCCATACATCGCTCTACACTTGGTTTGGCTTGTGGCTCATGGCCCAGGTTCAATCCCAGGTGATGTTTAATGCAACAACGGATTGATGGATCATCTATGCAAAGACAATCACCGTTTTCTGCATCTCATAGGCGTTGGCTCCCATAAGAAAGATAAACTGGACAGAGATCTAGGAGTATTCTTGTTCCTGTAAATAGGCCAGATGGTTTGCTACTCCAGTAGATGAATGAAGTGAATGATTAGCCCTTCCCAACTCATAGCTATAGGTAGGGTTATCGAGGACAAGTGTGGGAACTTCGAAATGATAGGCGAACGCAAGCATGTGTAGTTTCATTTTTATGTTGTTATCATCCCTTATGCCATTATTCCAAGCTTTCTTTTCCTTTCCCCACCATAACGCTTTCACATCTTAATAATCATAATCATATTACAGGATCAATCCAGACAAGTTCTTTTTGCTCTTTTACTCTAGTCGAGCTAAATTAGACTTTAATTATGCTTGCAGGAGTATCATACAAAGTAATGTGTTGGTATTTTGGCGTTCAATGCTTTTCTTTATAGTCTCTAATATCATTCATATACATATGTCAGCCAACGATGTGCTTTATCTTCGTCCACTTTGCCGCTTTCTTCCTCCTAGCTCGTTGGAGTTGTCTATTCTCTTCATGTGCAAGAAATAATTGTACCTGATAGGGACATAGACATAAAAATATTGTTGTTGCCGCTGTATCTTCCTTTCATTATTGGCGAGAACTGATCTAGTGAAAAAACCCAAGACAACAACAACCATCAAACTGTCTCTTAGAAACATGATATGGAGATGAATGCAGTGATTAGTGTGGAAGAAAAGGATGAGATGAAATAGTACGAGAACAAGATTTTTTCAAATATTCGGAAACAACTACTATAAATTTCATTTGGATTACAATAGGAACGACAAATTTCATTTGGAATACAATAGAAACTGCTTTGTGGAGATTTTGGTCTTCAAGGTTATATAGCTCCACTCCCTAAATAGATTGTCTATCAATATTTCTAAATATGTCCTTTTGCTGATGAGGGGCTTTGATCGTTCGTTGTATGCGATTATAACTGACATACGAGGCAAATGCTAGTGGAAGAGGATTGCAACAACGATAATGTTTTTGACCCAACCTAGATTGCCTCTTCTTGAGAAGCAATATCAGATTGTCTATTAACCTAGGAAAAGGGAGAATGAGGTCCAGTCCTTAATCGATGTATGTCAGCGACTAAGAAGGTTCTTCAAAGAAAAGAACTCGTCCCCAATCACACTCTTCGTAGGTTGATACAAGACTGGTGCGTTGCCAACAGTTTTAATGGGATCATCAGAATACCCACACCTAAGCCTGTTGCATAGGCGAGGAAGGTGCGCCAACTGATTTGGGTACTTCTCATATTTAGACTACATTTTTAGCATACTACATGACTTCTCTGCTCTCTAAAATCATTATGCCTGCAAATAAATTAGGAAAAATATTAAAAAATATAAAGAAAAGGGAGAATGATGTTGCATGCTGCAGTAAAGCGAGGGTGCCTCGTCCTTTCCAGATTGATGCGGAAAATTGATGTTGCATGCCTGAGGAAAGCGGAAATACAATTGATTTAGGTACTTCTTGTATTTAGACTACGTTTTTAGCATACTACATGACTTCTCTTCTCTCTGAAATCATTCTGCCTGCAAATAAATTAGGAAAAATATTAAAAAATATAAAGAAAAGGGAGAATGATGTTGCATGTTGCAGTAAAGAGAGGGTGCCTCGTCCTTCCCAGATTGATGTTGCATGCAAGCGAAAATACTAACAGGCTGCAAAAAATTGGAGAGGAGGTTGTGTATCATGTGTGCAGGAGCAGGTAAAGAAGAGAAACTACAAGATTGTGTAGCTTTGCATGGTGGTGTAGGTGGAAACATATGCAGTAGGTGGAAACAAATGCAATGGGCTATGGATTATTATGGCCTATGCATTATATCATAACATTCAATGTTAAGAAGTAATGCTAGACTCATGTCTAGCATTACTTTGTTTGCAAAAAAAGAGTACTCAAAACTATGAAATAAAGTAAGCTATCATTTGCTTGTGCCTCGAGAAGAGGCCAAATAAGAAGTCGATATCAAAACTTTGATATAGGTATATGACTTACCAACCTAAATTATATGATTTTTTTAAAACTTTGGTTAAAGGAGCGGATTTTTTTTGGTTTTTGTGTCAATTTAATAGAAAAGTTGAAAATTGATTACTATTAGTCCCTACCATCCCGAAGGGCAGGGACTAATAAGAGACCATTGTTCGAGAAACATGCAGATTGTAGTTGATGTCAGGAATGCATGGAAGATCTCTATTGCCTTCATTGTGTAGGATGTTCGTTGAAACATAGGAAGACAGTGTTCAGGCCCAAGAAAAATCCAATGAATAAATATGGAGGCCAAGAAATTGGGACAACCAAAGCACCTTAAAACAAATACAAAATAAAAGAACAGTCTCTGCATTGACCTTAACACAAAACTGGAAAACACGGGTTAAAATATTGTCCAGCATAAAGAAAGGGCATAATCCCATCGATGGGTTTCGATATGGAGACCAACCGAGGATAAACTCACAGGTGCTGCATTGGGGGCATATAAGTCTGATGTATACACATGATCGCTACAAGTATTTGAATCTTGCTTACCTAGAACACTCCTTGCTCAAAACTGCCACATTTCAATTTCTTAGTTTGTACCTCCGTTGTATTATGGTTTTGATTGCATAGTTATAGCTCCTGACTCCCAACCATTTCATTTTAGCATAAAAAGATAGCAACACAATTTTTTAATGATGGGTTGTGATATATCATGGACTGAACATGAGAGAAGCTTTTTATTTTCATGCTGGAGAGAGCTCCTCGCCAAATGAATAATTCATGAAGAAATGAATTCAAGGGCCTTGTGAGCATAATGGAGTTTGTGAGTCGTCTAAGAGAACAATAGAATGAGGGCAGAAAAAAAGGCAAACTCAAGCATATTATTGGTAAGTCTTCCCTAGAACAGACATTAAGATCTTTTGGCTACCATACACCCATGAGGTACAGGTAAATCTAGACAACTTTTTTAGTGCGAATGGAAATTTATTCTGGAGGCGTGCTTTAAACCAAACAACCATAAGTGTATTTAGGTTTGATTGGGTGGTGAAAACAAAATCAAATTTTCATTTTACCTTAAAAAAATCACATACAAATGCCACAAGATGAGAATATATAAAATATATTCTCACAACCAAATTTATATATTAAATTGACATTTGATTCTAACTTTTTTGTTCACAAATTGGCATAGAACCTATAAAAATTCTCATAAATTCATAAGGAAATTCATTTCCTTATGGAGCTCCTTAAAACAAAAGGAAAACTAGAAGTTTGAGTGAAGGCATATGGAGGTTCCACATCGGCTTTCGTATTTTAAGATAAAATTTGGAGTAACATATTACGTACGGCTTCAAAGCTATGCTAGTTCAAAGGAAACACCTTGGGAATAAGGCTACACTCTAGGCTTTTAGTATGTTTTTTAACTTTCAAACTGACGTAAAATTTCTTCTCAATATATACTTAACAATCCTTTCTGGATAGTGCTCACGCGTTCGATGGACTTCTTCCAAAGTGCATGAAATTCTGCTCCACTAATTCCAAATTCTTCTTGCCATGGCGATTCAAAAATTTAGAGGATAATATTTCATAAAATAAAAGAGATGTATATCCTTGTTATATTATATATTATTATTTTTTTTATTTTTAAAAATTAAAAAGATAATAGAATAATAATTTATGTAGTTTAGAATATTTTTTAAATATATAATATTATCATTTTTATTTATGTTTCTTGTGAATTTGAGTACCAAATTTAATATAATTAATGTTCATTTTATACTTTTGATTTTTATTTTTTTTAGTATCTTGGTGTTGGTTTTTCTACATGAATAAAAAGGCTTAACTCATGTTTCAGAAGTCAAATTGATTTAAGTAGATATTAATATTATATTTTATCTTTTATACTAATTGTGATTGTTACGCCCCATTTTTAGGGGTAACTAAGGAGATAATGACTCGAGGCCCATAGGTTGCATACATGGAGTGTCGAGAGTCAGTTGAGTGGACAAAGTCCCTCCTCTTACTACACATCATCACTGATCGATAGCAATAACATCCACTGCACCAACTTGGCCAACAAAGGACAACAAGTCTTGCTTCATGAGGTAACAAGTTCGGTCTCATGGTAAGTGTCATTTTAATAATTGAAGCATTTGAACATGTTGCAAAGTGTCCTTTCTTGATTTTGAAAAATGTTTGCTTGGAAAATATGCCTTTTGCCTCATTTCACCTTGGTGGTTGACATGTTGCCCTAGTAAGTGGGTCACCCTCGGGAAAAGTGTTGCTACTAGGGGTCTCCTTAAAGGGTCATCATACCATTCTCGCACATACTTATCACTTTCCACACTTTTTTCCCTTTCGTTTCCTCATCTTTTGGGTCTTCATGCATATTAACCCAAGAAGGGCTTGTACCTAATTTCATGAGAAGAAGGGGCTAAAGGCCCAGAGGCTTGTAGCTGGAAAAAGATAAAAGCCAATAAATTATCCTCCAAATACTCACCCTAAATTCACTAGCTTGAGGGAATGCATTTTGCAATGTCCTTTACTTTCCTTGCACATGACGCCATGTGTGTTCTTAGATTAAATTGGCATTGCAATGCTCCTTACTTTCCATTGCACATAGCACTCAATGCTTTGGACCTTAATCAATTAATGGAAAATAAAGGGCTTGAAAAAAGGTTGCATTACAAACGAGGATGCATCACACCCTCTACAAAGGAACCAATAAATGAGACAATATGATCCCTTGTATGTTATGAAACCCCATGCCCAAAAGTTACACCCTAATCCACCTCACACTCTTTTACATGAATTAGAGAGGGTCCTCTTGGGAAACACTCCTTGACTTGGGGGATGGCCTACCTAATAGGGTACCATGACAACCCTCCCATACTTAAATTTGACAAGTTGTATAAGGTCTTTGAGCATTTGTTTATTTTGAAAAGGGCGGATTTGATACACATGTTTGGGTGGTTATTTTATTAAATATGGCTTTCTTGGCATGATACATATGACTTGTGGACCCTTGGAGGGCATACTTGTTTTTCTTTGTAGGACCCTGCCAGGTGAAATATTTTCCATGGAGGCACAATATCACCTGGAACTTCATAGAGGCTTGAATCCCATAGGTTGGATTATGTGCCCCACAGGATGGGCAAATGGCCCTGGAGCCATTGCACACTTGAGATGATGGGCGTTGCCTTTGGAATCATTTGGACACCACTTTATGATGGCATGCTAGGCATTTCCACTAGGGTGTTGACCTTTGGAGGCCCAAACCGTCGCCTCCTAAGCCTTAACGTCATGAAGAGGCTAGGGTTTGATGGGTTTGGTGGATCCATAAGGATGATGATGTGGTTTGAAGAAGGAAGATGCATGGAATGACACTCCATAGCATGATAGATGGACACATGGCCTTTGGAGGCCAAACGACTTGCATCTAGAGGCTCAACGTCTCATCTTTGAGGCCTAGAGTCCCCCTTTAGAGCATGGCATCACCCTTTTAAGGGATTATTTTATGCAATTTTGGAATTTTAAGTTGTAAAAGGAAAATAGAGAAGGTTGATCTCTCTAATTTGATGTTGAGTTTTGTAAAAGTGGAAAAATTAGGGTTAATTGACCTCATATAAATAAAGATCATCTCAACCTCATTTTAGATCATGGTTTTGAGAATTACATACTCTTTTGGCTGAAATTTTCGCCCTACTTGGGAAAATCACTCTATCTCTCTTTGGTGCAATTATGGATGCTTCTACTTGTCTATTGGAGGAAAAAGCTAGGCGATATCTCTTGGATGCTTGTTTCTTGGTAATGTGGTGGAATATTCCTAATAAAGAAGGATTTTTCATGCTATCTCTTGAACTAGGTAAGGAATTTCCACAATTGTGTTGTTTCTTCTTAGTTCAAGGTTAATTTGTCCAAACCCTTGGAGGAGTATAAGGTCATACACCCTCCATCAAGATCTATATTAATTGTCATTGAAAGAAGCTACCTTGCAAAGGTTGCTACAAGGAGTAAAAGGTCTTACACCCTTATAGATTTAGCTTGCTAAGGTTTTGTTTGCTCTAGGGAGTAAAAGGTATTACACCCCTAGAGAAGTAATAAACCCTAGCTCATACACAAGCGACTCCATAACCAAATAGATAAGGCACTAATCTACTTTCATTGGAGATTGAATATTTGTGCATTGGTATATGTGATTTCTTGAGATATTGCAATTGTTCAAGTTGGATTAAATTCTATATGTCATAAGATTTATTGTGCTCTAGGGGCAACTTGATTGGCCAAGTAATCTCATTTCTCTTATAGATTTAATGCTACATCCAATAGGGCTGCAACAAACTCATCTTTATCTCATTTTTTACTCACTATTCTACCTCTAAAATTCACCTAATCTACTAGTTATTAGCTATATTTTGGGTGGTTTACTTGTTGAATCTAGTGGCTAGAATTTGTTGTTGTAGAAATTGTTTACTACAACCATAAATATGTTACAAATCTTGTTGATAACACTAACTAACAACCCTCTAATCATCGTCAAAGTCTTTCTTATTCATCGGAAGTTTATCTAATTGTTGCTAGCTTTGTTTCCAAAATCTTGTACTTGATTTTGGTGGTTAAATTTGCAGCTCTTATTATCATTTGTTTCTAATATATATATTCCTATACTGCTACAATTTGGGACAACATGGTTTCTTGTTGAATCCCCTTTGGTTTTGAGGTTTCATTTGCTATATATTGTCTTGTTATGGGCAGGGCTAACATTGTTTTGCAGGTACATCATATTTGACAACCAATTACCTCCTCACGAGACTCTTCCTCAATCATCCTTTCATATTTGACCTCAACCTATAGGGGCACCTTTAATATCCTTTCACTTTCCATATCAACTCCCCATAGGGTCACCCGACATCCCCCCCTTGTGGTGATTTCATCATCACTAAAGTGAGGGGAGTGTTTATCTAAGGTGACAATGAATAAATACTCCCATAATTGTCACACCTTTGCAGCTTGGGTTGGGATTTTGCCAAGCTAAAATCAGTGAGATAACATTTTGGTGTCGGTTGCAGGCAGGGAGGATTTTGAATCCTCTTCTGAGCCCTAATGACACTTGGCAAGTTATCTCAAATCCTTTCCCTAACTTTCCTGGTGACTCCACTTGAGGGAATTTCCCTCTCCCCATTTGATGAAATTTCTAAGCTCATCTGGCGACTCCATAAATCCCACCTTTCCCTAATACCCTTTCCATATTTTGATGAGTCTTGAGCTCATCTGGTGACTCCATTGAAGTGTCATTTCAGACAATGGAATTATGGCACCAAGGGATAAATCTTTTCCTAGAACTTACCGCATCTCGAGGAAACTTTTATAGAAGGAAGAGAAAAAAGCCATTGATGAAGTTGTTGAGCATATGATGAATCTTGTGAATGAGTTACTTCGAGAACCTACTAAAGAACAACTTGATGAAGAATTTCTTTCTAAAAGGAAAGCCCATACAAATGAAGAAATGCTTGAAGAACATGTACATGAAGATGAAAAAGTAATCAGTCCCAATAATACAGTTGGTCAACATATTGATGATTTCATACATGTTGGGTGGCATAGGTGGGACATGGATTGTATCATTTTTTATAAGGACCCCATTTATGACATTGAGGGTAGCTCTCAAATAAAGAATGTTGAATTGTCACCTTCAGTGAACTGGTCTTCATATTTGGACGATCAAGGTATTTGGTGGTGTGATGATGATATAAGCATAGATTGGTCTCATCCATATGGGGATGAATTGTTGCATCATAATCATGTTGATACCCAACCATACCTTGGGGATCATCCTTTTGAGGACTCTGAACTTTTATCTGATGAAGATTCTAAACAATCTTTTCAAAGTGGTTTTAGAGAATGGATTCCTACCTTTTCAGAAGGGGATACAATATCGAATCGACATCATTTGGATACCTTTGTGGAAGTTTTCAATTCTTGTGCCTTCCGAAACCAATATAAGGATCTGTGTGTGAAGCTTTTCACTTCGTCTCTCATAGGGAAAGAGAAAGAATGGTACAAAAAAATACCTCCCGAGACAATTACCAATTGGGAAATGTTTCAAAACTTCTTCATCGAAATATTTATAGAAGAATGAAGCAGTGATCATGTAATTGAGGATGAAGATGATTCGTCATCTATATGCAGTAGTCCTATTCAAATATGGATTGATCAATCTTGTGCCCATTCTCTCCAACAATAGTGTTTCCCTCCCACCCACCTCCATGAGGTTTTTTCTATTTTGGAAATCACAACAATACTGAGAGGGGGGGTGAATCAGTATTGCATTAGCTTTCTGTAATTTTATTTTCTTTTAGCCAATTAATTTTTTCATAATTGTGCACTTAATGACAGTGACAAGCAAAAATCAAAATATCCATCTAAGTAATTTTAAAAGTGCCCACTTAATGAAAAAGGCAGACATAAATCAAGCAATAGCACATATAACACAGTACACAATTTTTTTTACGTAGAAACCCAATGCGGGAAAAAACCACTAAACATCTTCTTTGTGTTCTTCTGCAAGCACCAACTCACAGTTCAACTCAACAAGCACCCACCCGTCGCAGATAATGAGGACACCAATCCTCTCAGGAAGCTCTAACCTATTACAAATGACGAGGAAACCAATCCTCTCAAGCACCAACCTGTTGCAGATAATGAGGACACCAATCCTCTATGAGATTCAACTCAACCTAGCACCACTCTGCCACCCTAAACTCAGAAAAATCGGTTACACTACTAAAAATTTCAACACAACTTGACAAATTTTCATTTATATTCCTGTGTACTATTACTGGATCATTTTCCCACTCACTTCATGCTCACTTCCACGATCAGAGCGCATCCATATTTATACTAATTTTCCCGAGTTCACCTTACTGTATGTGGACACATAACAATTACAATGTGGAAAAACTTTGACCACATCAAAAATTCTGTCATTTACAATTTTGTCTAAATAAAGTATGTGGATGCATGACGATTACATTGTGGACAAGTTTTGACCACATCAAAATCCAGTTAGTTATATGTGGAGAAAATTCTTTTATCGGACATTCTTTGACTAAATCAAACATACCAAATATTCCTTATTTGACCAAAACGTTCATTATCTCGACAATTCACATTCTGGTTTACAAAGCATCTGCTCATCGGATAGATTAAGAGTGAAAGACTCAATTCACAAGTCTTCATCATGTCGCATTCCACTCCATTTCTTGTTGCATTGTCTTTGTCTCATCGCACTCTTCTGCATCATTCGTTGCATTGGCTTAAGGCACCCTCCACAATTTCTTCTGCGTAACTTTCACAAATTCCATCATAGTCCATTTTGTCACACCGTCACAATATATTATGTCACATTGTCACACCGTCACAGTCCATTTTGTTGCATTGTCACACTATCACACCATTGCACCGTCATAGTCCATTATGTCGCACCGTCACAATCCATTATGTCACACTGTCACAGTCCATTTCATCGCATCGTCGCAGTCCATGACCTCGTTGACATCAATGACAATATATGCTCAACAAACTCCCCCTTTTCCATTGATGGAAACTATATTGTTGAGTTTCTCCCCCTGTCAATGTGCTCCTCTGGCATTCACTCCCCCTTGATGTATGCTCCTCTTTGTCACAACTCTATTTTTCTCCCCCTTTGACATCAATGGCAAAGGGAAATTCCTTACTAACTATGCACATCCTGAGAGTGTCTACCCTTCTCAGAATGTTGTATTGCCTCCTGCGCAATTTTTTTGCATTGCTCCCCCTGAGGATGGGTAGCCTCCAACCTGTAATGAAGGTTTATACGCCTGAATGAGAAGTGGGAAGGAATACCAACTTCTCTCTGAGGTACTCAAATGATTCCGTAGGTAATGGATTGGTAAATATATTTGCAATCTACTCTTTGGAAAAAACATATTCTAATTTAACCACCTGATCTTGAACTTGTTCTCTGAGAAAGTGATACTTGATGGGGATATGTTTAGTTTTAGAGTGTTGAACAATATTTTTGGAGAGATTGATAGCTGCACTTGTGTTGTCGCACATGATAGGAATAGGTTGTGTTATAACCCTATAATTTATAGGATCATCTGGTGATTGGAAATTTTTTACTATTGATGTATGTTGTCTTGCAAATAATATTTCATTCCTGCAAATTATTTTCAAAAAGAAAAGAAAAAAGAAAAAAAGAAATAAAAAGAAAAAATAAAGAAGAAAGAAAAGAAAAGAATAAAAGAGGGCATAAAAGAAAATGTATAAAGTCCCATGCAATAATAATGACTTGATCCATACAATTTAAACATGGCCAAGTCCTTTTGAATTTATGTTGATAGGATTAGTGAATAATCTTGACTAAACTATTTAATCTTAGCCAAATAGATAGGTTAGCTAGTGAATGAATTTGATCAAACTGTCTAATCTTGGTCAAATAGACCCAAGGTAGAGTAATTCCTTAGCCCAACAGTCTAATCTGGGCTAAATGTGATAGGTGACTAGGTTAGAATATAGATTAGTTGGTTTTATTTCAATAAAACATGCATGATGTTTGAGGAAAATTCATGATTTAGATGTTTGAAATGTTTTTTCTAACATCATGGTGATGAAAAGCAAGGGAAGCAGCGCAAAATCCACAAAATCACTAAGCCTAAGTTTCACTGCACATATTAAATCACACCCATAGAATAAAGAATGCGCTTAGATCGACAATTGATCTAACGACACGTAGATCAACGACTAACAATGGATTCCGGACCCCCCGAATGTTCTACCTTTAACGGTGGGGGGGGGTCCAGTATGGGGATTAACAAGTGTGCATAGATCTACGGTCAACCTGATAGCGCACAGATGAACGGTCTACAAGAGATTCCATACCCCCTTGACCTTTT
>ML817605.1:18249-30242 GCA_009831015.1 Picea engelmannii
TCATGATTCATTCTTGTTCAATGACATTTGGAGATGAAAGGAAGTTTCATGCACCATTATTATCAGTCCCGTGTGGGTGTCTTGGAGACAATCCTCCCTAAAGGTTGTGATTGATGTCAAACATATGACACTTGATCATTTTTGGGCTAAAAATATATCTATGGCTGATTTCATTGAAACCAAATGTGAAATGATCCTTTAGTTTACACCACTGAGAAAAAACCAATGTTCCACCAAGACTCCAAGACGGGGGTGTGCGGGAGTAGGGAGACACGCAAGGGGGACGTGTGGAAGCACCCCCAAATTTTGGATATTTTAGGGAAATGGGGGACGAGGGGACGCCACATATATAATATAAAAATTAAAAATAATAATAATAATGATAAAATCTCAACAATAACAATTCATTAAATGCAAATTCATCATTGTGCAATGTAAATACTAAATGGTAAACAGTAAAATACTAGATAGTACTAAATTAATAAATTAAAATTTGTAAATGATATAAACATGATTCAAATTCAAATTCAATAATGAAATACATTGATTCATAAATCATAAATGAAAGAGAAATAGTAAAATATTGACACATTGATATAAATTCATCGTTCCTCATTCTAGAATCTAATTAGTACTAAGCAAAATAGTAGATACTAAAGTCTAAAATAGTAAATTGGAATTACTCAAACTCAAAAATAGACTATAGTAAAGAGTAATGAGCCAAAGACTGTCTGAAATAGTAAATTGGAATTACTCAAACTCAAAAATAAACTATAGTAAAGAGTAACGAGCCAAAGACTCGGTCTTAGGTCATCAATATCTAGAGTTGAGACTCAAAAGTTAAAACTGAAAATTAACAATGGACAATGAACACTGAAAATAAAATGAGCATCATGGAGTCCATCTCATTGATCGATCCTCTACATCCATCTGCTCCATGAAGTCATCGGGACCATCAAAGGAAATGTCACTATCTGTCTCTGAGTCAAAGTCACTCTCAATTTATATCTTTGTTTTTTAATTTTTATTTTTTAATTTTCAATTTTTGTTATTTTAAGTCTTATTAGGAAAAAATTCGAGGGGGGGGGGGGCACCCAGAAGTACCCCTTTTGGGGGGGGGACATTCGCCACCTTGGGGAGTCGTGTCCCCCCGCGTCTCCCAAAAAGGGGGACGTGGGGAAACAACTCCCCAAGCAACCCCCCGTCCTGGGTGCCTGGGAAACATGGGGAGCGCGCACCCCACCCTGGGGGACACGTCCCCTTGGAACACTGGAAAAAAACTTTATATATTAGCCTAATTTTTAAGCCCACTGATACAGAACTTCAGTCAATTGCGATACAATGGCTTGATACACTAGAAGGATTAAGATGCATGGATGGAAATACAAGACAGTCCAGATAAAGAAAATTAGAGCATATGCATTTGTCAAGTAAAGCATGCTATACCAATATGATTTGCATCCATTTTGGAATACTGGGAAGCAAACTTGAGTTCCATTGGACAGGACGGTAAGAATAAGATCAACAAACTTTGATAATGTTGCATTTATAAAGTATATGTATTCATAATATAAAATAGTTGAGGAGGAGGAGTGTTATCCTCCCTACCCAAGTTCAATGCCCGCAAGTGATATGTTGAGCTCTTAAATAAGTAATTGTTGACAAAGCCTCGAGCTTCTATAGAATCTAGTTTACCCTGGGTACCATCCTCGGAATAAGGGGAAGTGCCCGATGGGTTTCCCAGGTAGTGTATTTCACAAAACAAAAAGAAAATACACTCACATGTAAAACAACACAACATCAACACACTTTCCAAGAAATGCAATTGAAACACTCAACCAATGTTAGTCCTAGAGAGGAAAAACCAATGACACAACAACATGGGGAATCTCTACCAGTTCTGCTTCCCAAAAAGCAAAGTTTCCATGCCTAACGAGCACTAGGATTCTGCAGATAAGTTCTGATTATATTTTCCCCAGATGTAATAAAAGTTCAAGTATACTATAAAGAAGCTTGGAGTATGCTAACTAGTGAAAAAGGATGGAAGATTCAGTGTTTCTGATAATACAAGATCAAGACTGGACAGTACCGTTGAAGAAACATGGATAATGATCGGATTGAGTTCTCCTCTAATGTAATATAAAACAAGATCTAAAGAAGCTTGAAGTAGACATATTTAGTGAAAAAGGATGGAAGTTCCAGTGTTTCTGATGATGTACAAGATCAAGATTGGGCAGTACAGCTGAAGAAATTCAAATTTCAGATAACGTTCAGGTATGTTCTCCTGAAATGGAATACAAAATCAGTAGCATTGTAAAGAAGCCTGAAGTAATCTAATCTTTACATATTTAGTGAAAAGGGATCCAAAGTTTTGGTGTTTCTGATAATGTACAAGATCAACATTGGGCAGTAAAGCTGAAGAAATATCAGATGATGTCCAGATTATGCTCCCCTGAAATGCAATACAAAATCAAGGACAAGGACAATGTAAAGAAGCTTGAAGTAGCCTAATCTTTACATATTCAGTGTGAAAGATGGAAGTTTCAGTGTTATTGATTATGTATAAAATCAAGAATGGGCAGTACAGTCAAGGAAATATCAGATAATATTGGGATTATATTCACCTGACATGAATCTACAATCTAGGAGATTAAAGCAGTCCGATCTTTACATATTTAGTGAAGAAGGATGGAAGTTTCTGCCATCCGATAATGTGCATGATCAATATTGGACAGTACACTTGAAGAAACATCAGATTATGTTCTCCTGTAAAGAGAAGCTTGAAGTACTCTAAAAGAAACATCAGATTATGTTCTCCTGAAAGGAAAAGCTTGAAGTACTCTAATCTTTACATATTTACTGGAAAGAGATGAAAGTTTCAGTGTTTATTGCACTGAGTAGCGAGATGCATCTACAGCCCAGGTAGATGCACCACAACTGTGAAATTAAAAAATTAATGCGAAAAAAAAAATCTAAATCCCTAAAAATCAAAAATTAAAATGTAATGGACCATAATAAAAATAACAATAAAAGTAGTACCATGCTAAGTTATAAAAATCTTTTTTTTCCTCCAAAAAAAAACGTAATTTTATTCATCCGGAGAGACAAAATTACATTTTGTAGGTGCTAGATGAACACATTCTGGAGCATAGAAAAGTGTGATGGTTTTGAACCAAAGTAAAAGGTGACCTGCTGATAGTTTTGCTGTCCATATTCTAAATATCCAGAAGCTAGACATATGCAACTACTACATGCAGTAATAAGGGCTGCAAGTTACAATAAGATAAAATATACATCCCAGGAAAGATGTATACCAGTAGCTGATATCTATATACAAGAACAAAAAACCAGATAGTTGGAAATTTATAGTGAAGTAGCTTGTGTCAGGTCTTCAATGAAGGGCCTGTGGAAGAAGTCCCGAACAGTATCTCCTTGTGTTTCTGAAAAATGCCAATGACCGAATGGGAGATTGAGCCCTTCCTTTGACAGTGCATCTGCTATAGTATTCATGTCCCTGTAAACATGTCGGATAGAGAAGGAGTCAAAAGTGACCAACAAGGTGCATATCTCCCTCAAAATAGGCTGTAGAAAAATATTATGGCATGTCTGTGTTTTCTGAATCCAGTATATAACATTCATTGAATCGCCAAAGAGTTGTATGGAGTGTAGCCCATACTCTTTTGCTGTTTTGAGTAGAAGAAGAAGAGTCATCAGTTCTGCATAGTTGTTTGTGCCTTTGCCCAGTCCCATTTTTATTTTATAGGAATGTGAGTCTGTAAGATGTAGGATTGCCCGCCGCCCACCCCCTCCACATAGAAGATTTTGTGAAGCTCCGTCAAAGTAAGCCCAGGCTATGGAGTGGTCTATGGATGTAGGTAGAGATACTCGAATGCTATGTGCATTCTTTTCTTGGGGGAAGTGTTCCAAAATGGATAGACTTTGGGCTGCAACTAATTCGGCTACCGTGGCCTTTTCCTGAAAAATAGCTCTGTTTCTGGCCAGCCAGACTCCCCAGCTGATTATGAGAGGCAGAGCTTTCAAGTTCTTGTGTGAGGCTTCATGTAGCGAGGATTCCCATGTAGTTTCTAGTGTTGGCCCATTCCATTCACATTGTTGTCTCAGAAGGAGGGCAGCTTCTCTCCAGACTTTTATGGTAAAAGGGCAAGTAATGAGGATGTGTTCGATAGTTTCAGTATCCCCTTTACACAGAGCACACCAGCCCGGCCCTTCAATCTGTCGCTTCCTCATCTTATCCCAGGTTGGTACTTTGTTGAACAGTGCTGAGTCTGCTGACCACATGAAAATATTGGATTTCACTGGAGCTTTTAGTTTCCAAAGACCCCTCCACCACCAGCACGGTTCCCGTTGGAGGAGATCAACATTGAGGGCTAAGTATCCCAATTTCGGGGAGTAGACTCCGTGAAGGGCTTTTTGCCAGACCAGCTCATCTTCCATGTCTAGGAGTCTGATGTGGTCCCTCTCAAGAGCAAAAATATAGTTCACCTTCCAGCCCGAGAGTTTCAGCACTGAGCCAACCTTGGTGCCAAATATGTGTGGAGCCTGGGTCGGCAATTTGGTTGAGTTTGTAATATCCATGTGAATGAAGGCGGTCAAGAATTTCCTGGGGAAGAGAGTGGGCATTCCCACTTCCTGGCCATGGATCAGAGCCAATTCGGAATTTGTCTCCCCTACCAATTCTCCAAGCCAGTCCATCCCCAATTACATGAAAGGATTTGATAATTGCCTTCCAGATGATGCAGCAGCTGGGTTGATTTTTGTTCGCCTGACGTATCCATTCCCCCACTGAGCCTGGATTAATGTATTTGTGGGTGACCACTTGGGTCCATAAGTTCTCTGTAGTGAGGAGCCGCCAACAAGCTTTGGCTGCTAGGGCTTTTGAGAAGATGAAGATATTTTTCAGCCCCCAACCCCCCAAAGCTTTTGGCCGGGCTAATGTGTCCCATTTTGCCCACGGTAAAGTGTAGTGATCCTTCATTCCAGACCAGATAAATTGAAAGCAGAGTCTACGGATTTTTTCTAATATGCCTTTGGGAATCCAGGAGAGTGACATCCAGTATACTGGGATGGCCTCCAATACTGCTTTCATCAGTGTCAGCCGACCTACCCTTGAGAGCCATCGGAAACTCCAAAGGTTTAATCTTTTCTCTAGTTTTGCCAAGAGCCAGCTCCAGTCCCCTGAAAGATAGTTGTTTGCTTTGAGCTGGAAGCCGAGGTATTTTATCCCCTGATGAAAATCCTGTACTTGGAAGGGGAAAAGGGTTCTATAAAGGGCCGAAGTGGCCTTGTCAATTCCAATTAGTGATAAAGTGGATTTTTGAGAGTTTATGATCATCCCTGCTGCACTCCGAAAGAGTTGGAGTAATTCAGTCAGGGTCTCGGCATCTCTTGGTCTACCACTGCTAAAAATTAGTACATCATCCACGAAAAGTAGGTGTGTGATTCTTAAATCTAGAGAGGTTTGTATACCCTGGAAATCCCCTGAGGTGATGGCGGAACTCAAAGCCATGCGTAAACCTTCTGCTACAAGGAGAAAGAGTAGAGGGGAGAGGGGGCATCCCTGTCTTAGACCCCTTTCGGAGGAGAAGAAGGGGGAGGCTGCTCCATTAATCAAGACAGCAAAAGTTACCAAGGAGATGCAAGCCATTATCCATCTGATGAAAGGCACCTCGAGCCTCGAACCCTAGGTGTGTAAGAAGGAGCCTTATAAAGGACCAGCTTACTCAATCAAATGCCTTTGAGAGGTCAATTTTTAATACTACCCCTTTGGACCGTAAAGATCTAAGACTATGCAAGCCTTCTTGAGCCACTCTGATTGCTTCGTGTATCTGTCGGCCATTTAAAAATCCGAATTGTTCTTTTGAGATCACCTCCGAGAGAATGGGCTTAAGGCATCTAGAAATGAGTTTTGCCACAATCTTGTAAATACAGTTGCACAGAGCGATCAACCGAAAATCCTCGAAGGAGAGGGGTTTGTCCTTTTTGGGGATTAATACCAGGAAGGTTGTGTTGAAGGGAAGATGCATCGAACCATTCCTTCTGGATTCTTCCACCACCAGGAGGATGTCAGATCCGATCAATTCATAGAATCCAAGATAGAATTCTATCGACCAACCGTCTGGCCCTGAGCTCTTGTCCTTTTGGACACTATGGAGGGTCTCCTTTAATTCAGCTTCACTAACTTCCATGAATAAGTCTTTGTTATTTTCTTCGTTCACAAAGCTAGGGTAATAGAGAGCCAGGCGAACTATCTCAGCGATGTTCACCCTCTGCTCCGCTTTGTACAGGGATTTGAAGTGGTTCTTGCCCATCTCCGCCAACCCAGTGAAGGATGATACAATTCTTCCTTCCTGGTCCTTCATATTCCAAATGGTATTTGAGGCTTTGCGACCCTTTGAAAAAGCATGAAAAAAATTTGTGTTCTCATCCCCTTAATCTAACCAGACCACCCTGCTTTTTAATCGCCAGGTCACTTCCTGGTCAACTAGGAGTTGTTTGCGCCGTGATTCAAGAGATCTAAGAGCATCCCTGGAGGAATCGGATAGGAACCCAACATCTACCTCCTGATAAATGGCCTCAATTTGTTCTTTTGTGTTATGTAATTCCCTGTCCTCCCTCTGCCTTTTTTTCCTTGGCCCAGGGTATAGTTAATGATTTTATTTTTTTAAGGTTGTCTGCAAATTGTATGCTCACGGGATATCCTGAGCTGGGATCATACTACCTCCAATTTGACTGAACCAATTCCCGGAAACTCTCATCTGAAAGCCAAGAGGCATTGAATTTAAAAGGTGAAGGGGGTTTGTGTGGCCCTCCCTCCAAAGCGAGCCAGATTGAGGAGTGATCTGAAATGCCAGCCGCACTGATCCATTGCCTTACTTGGAAATTTGCCTCCATTAGTGCTTCAACAACTAAGAAGCGATCAATGAGTTTTGCCACCCTTGCTTCCCCTGAGCACACATTTCGCCAAGTCGGATTAAGTTTCCTAGGGGCAATGTCCAACAGCCCAATTGCCGACATGAGGTGAGTGAACATAGCAGTGAGATGATCCGGTCGTGTTGAGGGGCCCCAGACCTCAGTCGCCCCTAAGGAGAAGTTTAAGTCTCCCCCCAAGATTAAATTGTCAACCTTCAGCATCTTGAGAGCATGGATTCCCAGAAGGGGGTTCTGTCAAGATAGGGTTCGTAGATGTTCAGTATTCTGAATTCTTTTCCCAATCCTTCCACAAATATGTCAATTCCTCGACAGGAGTTAAGTGCCCAGGAGTTTAGCAATTTGATCGATCTGGTGCACCAACCCGTGGCTAGTCCTCCAGATCTACCAAAAGCATCAATACCCGCAAAATGCCAGCCTGGAAGCAAATAGGCGAGGGTAGATGAGACAGATGAAGAATCTGCCAGCATTTCTTGGAGAAGAATGATGTCCGATTGTTGTGTGGTGATCAACCGTTTCAGGGCAGATTTCTTGTGGGGACTCGCCAGACCCGTACAATTGAAGGAGAGCAATTTCATGGGGTAACCCTCCCAGGGGCTTGCACTGCTCTAAGTGCCCCAAAAATCGACTGTTGGCGGCCTCATCCAATATCGAGACGCGCCCGAGATTATGCCTTGGAAAGTAGGGAGGTGCAGCGCCAACCTCGCTTTAATGAAACTCTGTCTGGATCGAGTCCAAGCCCAGGATCCTTTGTAGTGGGACCTAGAATGGTTCGATTCCTAAGATGGAAAAGGATGGAGGGTTCCTCCGATGATTCAGCGGAGGGATCCTCGAACAAGTTGGAGTGGGGGAAGTCTGGGGGGGAGAGCAGACAGAGAGGGAGGCTATGGAGGGTAGTGTGGAGAGGAGAGGAGGCGCGACCTTTTGGGGAAGGGAGGAGTGGAGGGACCTTAGCGTGGGGGAACTATCAATTTTTAGGAATTTGAAGGCCTGCAAGGGATCCAGAATCGACAAGGGAATAGTGTAGTGCAAATTCAAAAAAGATTTAATGGAAGGTAGTTGAAGTTTACCTGTTGGATGATGAGGTGCTAGTTCCCAAGCCTGGGGAGGAACCCATCCAATGTCCTGTTGCTCCGAGCCTGATGCCACTCCCTCAGGAGACTGTTGTGCCTCCCATGGGATTCTGCCTAGTGAATGTTGTGAGTTTGTGGTTGAAGAAGTAGTGGGAGAATCTGAAGTCGAGCGAGAAGGCCCTTGTTGAAGATTCGTCGTTGCGTGGAGTCAGGAGGAGGAAGAACGACCACGATGTGGCTGGGGGCAGTCCTTTAGAATGTGCCCATGGGCATGGCATCGACGACATCGGAAGGGAATACCCTCATAGTCAAGGATTTGTGCCCTTGTGCGGCCCCGATCCATAATGTTTAGTTCCTTTCGCAGCCCTCCTCTGATGTTTAGGGAGACCAAAATACAAGCTAAAGACATCTCCCCCAACTCCCTGAAAGTGAAATCCGCGTCCAAATATGTGCCCGGCAAATTCCCAATTGCTTGAAAGACCTTCTCGAACCATAGGTGGGGCGAGAGTCCAGGCAGGCGGACCGAAATTGGGAAGGAGCCCACTCACTCGCATGTTGCATCAAAAGTGGGGTCCCAGAGCTTGAGAAGGAGTGGGGATGAGTTAATGGACCAACAACCCGAGAGGGCTCGGGTTGCTTGTGTTGCATCAGCGAAAACTATTAGGAACCAACCCCTTCATAGGCGGCGAATTTGGGGAGGTGCGGGTTAGGTCGTCCCCCAGGTGGAAAACACCCAGACTTTAAGAGCTTTCTCGCTGAAGTGCCTCCCGTATACCTTTCCCACCATTAATTTATCCGCTAACTCCAATACTTCAACCATTGAGAGGTCCTCGCCCAGAATGAGGTTTGATGAGTCTGAGACTGCCCCGATACACTTGTTCCTCTTCCTGCACCTGTTCGAAGGGTGAGTGTCAGGATCCTCAACCAAGCCACTGGGAACTAAATCCCTGTTGTCGTCGTTGTCTATGCAGTCCCAACCATTCAAATTTGTAGGTGGAAGATAGGAACCAATGAAGCCCGTTGATGTGCCTCCGATGATGGCTTCGGAGAGTAGGCTCAAGCCGGCGTCCGGGAAAAAACAGGACTCATGGAGTTCGAGGTTTGGCCTGTGCGTGCCAAGAGGGAGCAGTGTCGTCCCTGACACCTCCAATGGAGGTCCCCCACAAGAAGGAGAGAATGGAGGTGGATCTGGCAGAAAAGTGGGGGGGGAAGAAACCTGGGAGACCCAAAAGGGGTTGGTCTCAGGAGGCAAGTTCCCAGGAGAAGTGAAGGGGGAAACCCTTACTGTTGTTGAGGAGCTTGCTTGCACGAGTGTCAAAACGCGACCCCGCTTGAAAACCCTGAGAAGTGGCCGCGAAAGTGTGTCCGCTGGTTTGCAGCTGTAGGGAGGTTGGATCATGAGCCGAGAAAGAAGTTGGAGATCGGGGCAGGGGGAGAATAGATGATGAGTCGCCTTCCGGATCCCCCCATATGGAAAATACCTCGAATGCCGACAAGTGCCTGGAGGAATCAAGAGGAGGGTTGCCACCTGTCGGGAACCAAGGGAGGGTTTTTGATGGGTCCAGTGTATAGTCCACGTCCTCATCGTAATTCACCATCGATATGGGGGGTTGTCTGCAAGTGGAGGAGATCTAGTGCACAACCAATAGGGGAAAGAGATCGTCGTGTTGATATTATGGTAGTTGCGGGAGGTATTTACCTCCACGTGTAAACCTGACGAGGATAGAATACTCCGAGAAGCAAGAAGAAACCATAATGAGTTGGCTAATAACCCTAGAAGACTTGTCAGCTCAAGAAGATAATTTATATTAGGTTATTAGCCTCCAAGAGAAGAAATTGGCCAAAAATAATAATATATACTGAACAGACAGATACCCAGAATGAGAAGTCGGCCCAAGCAGTTAGCCAGAATTAATATGAATATAGGAGGCTAGTTCTCATTCTGGCAGGCAGTCTCAAAATTGCAGAGCAGCACTTGTGCGCACTGCAGTTGCCCAGTTTCTGCGCAGGTTTGGAGGNGAGAGTTGTCGTTGCAGCTGCTGCAGCTAGTAGTTAAGCTTGGACTATCTCTTGGTTAGGGTTTGGACTATCTGATCAGCTCTTGTTGATGCGCTATCCTTGGGGAAAGGTGCGCTACCCTTTGTTTGGCTATCTAGCCTAGGGTTTGCTTCCGAAGTGATTCTTTGTCAAGGTTAAGGTGCTTGGAGGGTGGCTTCGACCTATGGTTGGGTGTCAAGGGTATTGTCAATGGTAAAACAAGCACATCCACTTATATTCTAACAAGTTATGGGCCAACCATCTCCTTCATTCCGTCTAACCGCTGGAAGGAAACATAGCCGTGAGGATATTAAGCTCGTTGAAGAACTGTCGCTAGGGTTTCTAGCAGGAGCAGTCACCATAGCACTGTCGCTAGGGTTACTAGTTGGTGCAGTTGCAGAAACCCTAATCCTCTTGTTGAGGCACCTTAAGTGAAGGGATTGACCTAATCTCTGGATAGATCAGTGCGCCTTAGCCTACCGCATCTCCTGGTACTCTCAGCAAGACAAGACGTCAAGTTTGAGTTTTTGGTCAAAACTAGGGTTTGACCAAGTCAAAGCAACCATGACTTATTCTATGAAGTCAGAGAACAAGTTAGGTGGAGCCTCTAACTTCATAGCATGGAAGACAAGGATTGACCTCATCCTTGCCAAGAATAAAGTGTTGGATATCGTGAAAGGAAAGATCGTAGAACCATAGTTTGAAGAAGGAAAAGAGAAGGAACCGCAGAACGTTGCAGTTCAAAGACGATGACATCAATGCCATGAGTATCATAGTGGACTCTATAAAAGACCACTTGATTCCCTACATCTTCCATCTTGACTCATCAAAGAAGTACGATGCCCTAACAAACCTCTTCTCAATCAAAAACATTGGACAAATAATGAGTCTGAAGAATGAGCTTCGTGACATGAAGATGAATGATGATGATAGCATAACATCATACTTTGTGAGAATCTCTCAGTTAAGAGATCAACTACAAGCTATTGAAGAGATCGTTTTAGAGAAGGAATTGGTAAACATAGTACTCAATGGTCTTCCCAAGACTTGGGATGCATTTGTTGCAAGCATGAACACAAGGAAGGAGTATCCGACATTTGAAGAACTTTGGACTTGCGGTGCTCAAGAAGAATCAAGGATCAGTGAAAAAGAGAAACCCCAAAAGAAGTACAATGATAAAGCCTTCACAGCAAGATTCAAGAATTTCAGGAACAAAAGGAAGTTTGGTTCAAGGAGGAAGTCAAATCAAGAGAGAGACATTTCAGAAGTACAATGCTTCAACTGTCGAAAGTATGGCCACTACAAGAATCATTGTCCAGAGCTAAAGAAAACGAAGAAGAAACACGAAGCATCAGTTGCCGAAGAAAAGGAACCTACAAAGAAGACTAAGCAGGACAAAAGATACTTCTTCTTCTGAAGGTAACAATACTCTTCTTAGTTCTTGTACATATCTTGTTTGCATCGTCTCTGTACATATCTTGTATATCTATCTCTTGGAAGATAATGTGTTCCAAGAAGAACTATACCGATGGAAGAACAACAAGATAAGGATTGATATCATTGGATAATACATGAAAGAATGAAATACATCAAGCAAATCATGTGGAAACTATTGCAAGATAAGCCGAATAAATCATAGAAGAAGCAAAGACAGAAAGAAGTCATCAATCAAGAGGAAATTGGAGAAAGACTTATGACGTTTTGTAGAAGACAACAAGACGGAAGCGTGGACTCTGTTAGACAAAGAGAGCCAATTATATATTGCAGAAGACAATAAGGATGCAGACAAAAACGTGGACTCTGTTAGACGGAGGGAGTCGATTATATGCACTCATACATGAAGCAAGGATTAGGAGGGAGCTAATCCTATGATCCATTGAAGATGATGAAGTATATATCCATGGTAGTAACCATGAAAGACAGTACGTGCTCAGT
>ML817605.1:57492-92392 GCA_009831015.1 Picea engelmannii
ACTCAATCCGCAAAGCATCTTCCCGTGAGGGATTTCACCATAAGGGGACCACTTTGGAGTTCATCCATTTCTACTTATTATCAACCATGACAAGACAATAATGAGTCATCTTTACATCAAACAAACTTGGGTCCATTACCCAAACCTTTGTGCTATCGAGCTTTCTTCAAGGGTTGACATCAATGACAACTAACCTTAATCAACACAAGGGTCATTATCCCTGATAAGGGAACCCTTAGTTATTTGAAGGACCATTTTCCCTAGTACGAGAGCTCGAAAAATGTCTTATTGTATTTGAGCCACTTTCCTTAGTATGAGTGCTCAATAATGTTATGCATCTCATCAATATTGCTAGTGTGCAAGCAATGAAAGAGAAAAGGAGATCATTCCACTTGATCTTATCTCTTTTTGGTGCAGTCTCTAGAAGGGGGACCTGGTTAGTGGACAATGAGATCACATGGCAGGTAGCGTGATCTATTTTGTAGTCTGACTCGGAGGGAGTCAATACTCAAGGGGAGTCATCTAGCTCATGCAAAGAATCAAACATAGAGGGAAAGACCTTCCAACATGATGTCATGGAGTGACATCACCAAAAATGATGCTCAGAGACAAGTAGTATCTAGGAGCAATGTACCTCCCAGGACAGAACCATGCCAAATAGCAAAGACATATCCAGTGACTATGAATGCAAGTTATGGTGATGGACCCTGTGATGGAGGAAGATACAATATGAGACTCAGAGAGAGTAGTTGTAGTAGTCCCAATACATGAGTTGAGCCATGAGATGTTGAGGGAGCATGCATGGCAGCAGTTCCAGTGTATGTAGAGGCACTCCCAGAGAGGGAGGTGGTACCTTCTAAGAGAGCAAGAGACCTCAGAGATAATCGTTCCATGCTTCAGCTATGAGCCACATCATTGATTCTGAGCATTCATGCTATGAGGAGACATCTAGTCAGCCAGTATGGACAAATGCCATGATGGAGGAGTATCGGTCCATCATGAAGAATGATGTGTGGCATATTGTTTCGAGACTCGAGGGGAAGTCTGTAGTGACTTCCAAGTGGATCTATAAGATCAAACACACAACTGAGAGAAGCACAAAACGAAATTTGTTGCTAGAGGATTCTCTCATATGGAGGGAATAGATTATTAGGAGACATTTTCTCCCGTTGCTCGATACACTTCAATTCGGACGATTATTTCCCTTGCAACATCCATGTGTTGGAGACTACATTAGATGGGTGTGAAGACAACCCTTCTAAATAGAGAGATTGAAGAAGAAGTATACATCGAGCAGCCAAATGGTTTTGTGATACATGAGAAGGAGTCTCATGTGTGCGGTTTGAAGAAGGCCTTGTATGGGATTAAGCAAACACCTCGAGCTTGGTATGCAAGGATTGATGGACACTTGATGAGTTTGAGCTTCAACAAAAGTGTTGTTGATCCCAACCTGTACTACAAGACTATTAATGGTGTGGCAGAGAAATGATGAGATCCTCCTGAGTCAGGGGAAGTACATAGTTGAGATATTGAAGAAGTTTGGGATGTTGAACTGTAAGCCAATGGCTACACCAATTGTGACGAATCTGAAGAAACTAAGTGTGTCTTCTTTCGACTCTGAAGAGATTGATCTGACCCTGTATAAATAGCTGATTGGATCATTGATGTATCTAGTTAACACCAGACCAGATATTTTCTATGCAAATAGTTCATTTAGCCATTTTATGAGTCAGTCAAGATAGACACATTGGATTGATGTGAAGCATGTGTTGAGATATGTGTGAGGCACAATTGGACATGGTCTGAGATATACTTCCAGTATTGACATGAGATTGTAGGGATATATAGATTTTGATTGGGCAGGGAGCGCAGTGGACAGGAAGAGCACCTTTGGGCGTTGCTTCACTCTGGGATCTGCCATGGTTTCCTAGTGTAGCGGGAAACAGACTTATGTGGCATTGAGCACTGCAGAAGCATAGTACATTGCATTGAGTGTGGCATTCTGTGAAGCAGTGTGGCTTTGCAAGATCCTTGCAGATTTATTTGGACATGTGTTGGATTCCACTGTTATTCATTGTGATAACCAGAGTTATGTGAAGCTCTCAGAGAATCCAGTGTTTCATGACAAATCGAAACACATTGAGATCAAGTACCATTACATCTGAGACATGGTACAGAGGAAGGCAGTACTGGTGCATTACCTTCCTACAGATGAGTAGGTTGTTGATGTTCTTACCAAACCATGATGAAGTTCGAGTACTTCCGTGATAGACTTGGCGTGGCAGAGAATGCCTCCCTCACTAAGAGGGAGTGTTGATGTTTTAATCTTCTTGAGACATTCTCTAGATCGTACTCCTCTATGACTAAGTTTAGTTGATCTATGAGGACACTTATCCGAGAAGGGATAAGTGGGTTTGGTTTTATAGCCCAACATACCTTGTGGAGAGCACATGAGGACATGTCAAGGAAGTTGACCTTGACGTCACACACTATGGGGAGTTGACCCTAGTGTTTCTAGAGGGATTAGCCTCTAGAAGTCCACATGGGAGTGTCATGTGTGACGGGCATTCTCCAGATCATACTCCTCTGTGATTGAGTTGAGTTGATATGTGAGGACACTTATCCAAGAAGGGATAAGTGTGTTTGGGATTATAGCCCAACTTCCCTTGTGGAGAGCACATGAGGACATGTCCCTTGTGGAGAGTACATGAGGATACATCCCATGTGAAGAGCACATGAGGACATGTCAAGGGAGTTGACATTAACGTCACACACTATGGGGAGTCGACCCCAGTGTTTCTAGGGGGAGTAACCTCTAGAAGTCCACATGGGAGTGCCATGTGTGACAAACCTTTTGCTACTACGATGGTTGTGTACCAATGGCGGAGACTGTGTGTCTCTGGACAGTAGTTATGCACTACTACAGTGGTTGTGTACCATTGCCAATGACTGTGCGTCACTAGACATTAATTGTATGCTACTAGCAATGGTTGTGTACCACTAGACAGTAGTTGTGTACTACTATGGTTCAACATCAGGCAGACCTTCTCCTAGATTGGGTTGCAAACCAAGGGATATAGCATACATTTATCACAAAGGTGTACTTGTGGTAAATGGGCCCAGGCGTAGTCCTTCCTTGATCATGACAAGGAATAATACAGACTCGAGGTGCTTTCCAAGTGTCAGTTAGCATCGGGCTGACATTCACTCACATGGGTGTACCTATGGTGAACGACCTTGGTGTGGTCTTTGTCCTAGTCATGGTGATTTGACAAGGAATGATAAAGACTCAAGATGCTAGGTGCTATCACATGCGGACCCAAAATGAGCCTGATCTCAAAGAGAGTCAATTGGCTCAAAGGACGAGCCACAAGGGGAGTTTTCTGCTCGATTCAAGTAGGAGAGAGACATCTCCCAAGTCTAACAGATAAGTGTCATGAGTCTCGGGTGAAGTTTGTATACTTCAGAGACAAGCTTGGCATGATGCATAATGTCT
Source organism: Picea engelmannii (assembly GCA_009831015.1). Lineage (NCBI taxonomy): Eukaryota > Viridiplantae > Streptophyta > Pinopsida > Pinales > Pinaceae > Picea > Picea engelmannii. Next base: position 60,989 of record ML817605.1, read on the forward strand.
TGCTCGTTGAGAGGGAGTGTTGATGTTTGGACAACATCAGGAAGAGATTCTCTTAAGATTAATAATTAATATATATATAATAAGTAAATGGTAATAATAAATAGTTATTGATTATCCAAGGGACGCATCCTTTCATGGATGGTCACCATATGTTCTCTATATATGGAACATCCATCGTTGTAATAATATATCGAATATACAAATCATCTCATATAAAAAAATCAACATCCTGACCATACATACCACTTTTCGCTCATTACATTCCCATTGTATTGCTCTCTTTTAGGCCCTTTGACTTTAGTGACCCAAGAAGGGCATGTACCTCATTTCATGGGAAGAAGGGGATAAAGGCCTAGAGGGATTGTTGTTGGCTAAAAAGGTAAAATCCTATATATTGACCTTTGAGATGCTTCGCCCAGGGATCCCCGAGAAAGCAATGAAACGCTTCTTTGTAAGAAATGGGGGACCTACAAAAATTAATGATAACGAATGCTTAAGGGGTTAGTTGGAGGATAGGAGATCTCCTCATGAGCCGACCTATCATGATAATGGGTATTTAGCAGTATGACATTACCATCATCCGGTCAACAAGCCAGGGTAGTGGCTCTCAGTTACACAACTGAGAGAAAGGGGGTCTCATCATGAGCCAACCTTCTCATTTCTGCAAGGTATTTGTGAGTGACACTGTCATTATCTGGACACCACGCCAAGACAGTGGCCTTCAACTTGTTCCTTAAATCATGAAAAAAACAAAGAATGGTAAGAAGATGAGCTTGGAAAAAATGCGTTGCAAACAAAGGTGCCACACACCCTCTAAAAAGACACCCATAAATGAGATAATACGAGCCCTTGTATGTCATGAAAATCATTGACATGTGAAGTCCAAATCCCTTTCCACCTCATCATCCATTTCATAACCTTGAAAGGCCATCCTTTGGAGCATCCCCTACTTGAGTATTTTGGTCTACCCAATAGGAATTTTATGACACCCCTCCCATACTTAAACTTAGTCAATTGTACAGGGTTTTTGAGCATTTGTTTCATTTGATGAGGTATTTTTAATGCACGTGCTTAGGTGCCTTATTTATTAGATGTGGTTTACACTTGTTGTGATATCTTTGACTTTAGATGTTTGGAGAGCATACCCTTTTGTTTTGTAGGACCTTGCTTAGTGGCCAGTTTTGGAAGAACAAGCTTAGCTTGGGCTTCCATGGGGCAAGAAGCTCATCGTATGGATGCCTAAAGCCCACATGTCAGATTATGATGACTTGCCTTTGGAGGCCTGGAAGACAACATGGAAGACATGACCTAGCCCTCACATGCCAAACATTTTGCCTAGGAGAGGCAAAATTTCACTTATGGAGGCCTGACGTCACCTAAAGGGCTAGGTTTTGATGGTGATGGAGTTATTACACATTGACCCTTGGAAATTTTTTGATCGAAGGAGGCATGGATTGACCCTATAACATGATGAGGAGGCTCAAGGATCCCCAACGACCTCCATTCTCTTCTCCAACAACTTGCTCAAAGAGCCAAAACGTCCCCTAAAGGGGTGACATCATCTTCTTTTTAGGGTTTCTAATGTGTTAAAGTGAATTTTAAATGAATTCTTTGGTTAAAGGGGTAAGAGAAGGGTTGTTGAACCCTTATCTTATGTTTTACCCTTTGAATGTGGACAAACTATGTGTTAGAACTTTTGTGTAAATAGAGATCACATGAATCTCTTTTCAAAACATAATTCTCCCATTTTGAGAGGTACTTGGCTGAAATTTTCGCCCTCTTTGGGAAATCTCTATCCCTTATGCAATTTGTTATGGTTTCTCTTTACTATTGGATGGATGGATGGATGATGTGCTAGCTCTCTTAGAGGATTCTTTTCTTGCTTATGGTGGAATTTGCGTGGTGAATTAGGGTTTCATCTTGTTAATGCTTCAACTTGGTAAGGATTTGATGGGTATTGCTCTCTTTTCTTGGTTGTAAGATTAATTTGATGGTATATTGGGGAGTATAAGGGCATACACCCCCATCCAAGTCCATTTTTATTGTTTGGAATAATCTATTGTGCAAAGGAAACTAGGAGGAGTAAAAGGGTTTACACCCTCCTAGGTTTTCCTTGTTGGTTAGGGTTTGCCTTGGGGAGTAAAAGGGTTTACACCCCCAAGGAAGTAACTCATCCAACTTGTTTGATCAAGAGGCTCCATTTACCCAATGGTTAGAGGCACCAGTTCAATTGCATTGGAGAAAGAAAATCTTGCATTGGTAAACGTGAAATCCTGGAATTTTGAGATTGTCTAAATTGGAAAGTGATCTTTGTGCCTAAGACACCTTTGAGCCACTAGGGTGTTTTGTTTCTCTAAGTATTTCTTGCTGCTATTACAACTTAAATCTACAACCATTAGGGTTGCACAAACCCTAAAACAAATGTTTTAATAAATCGCAAACCAACCGTAAGAAGTTGCTAAAAATCTACCCTTATAATCTACTAGTCTAAGTGCACTTTTTGGGTGGATTGTTAGCAAGTTTGGTGATTGAATTATTTGTTGTAATAACTTGTTTGTTACATCCATAAGGCTGATAATTAACACTACAGTAACTTGTTTATGACAACCTTGCTTTTATGCTAAAGTCTTGCTCTTTCATTCTTAAGTTAAGCTATTCTTTACTAGCTTGTCTCTTGCTTATTCAACTAGACTTTTATCACTTATTTTGCAGCTCTTGTTATCTTTTACATGCTGATATATATCAATGAGTGTTGCTGCATTTAGAGACAACAAGCTTAACTTGCTTGTCCACCTAACATATACTATGAATAATTGGTTTTTCTTGTATCTCGGGCAGGTACAAATACTCTCAGCAGGTACCCAAGGACCTGGAAAACTTAAACCTTTCCTAAAACCCATTCTTAAGCCTTCTTCCATCTAGTAACTTGACCTATAGGGGCTTCCATTCATACATATCACTTTCCATCTCTTTTCCCCCTAGGGTCATCGGGATACCCCCCTTGAGGTGATTTTACCATCTCTAAAGTGACGGGAACACCTGCCTAAGGTGACAGTGGGTAGGTGCTCTCAAAGTTGTCACCATTTTGGTGGTTAGGTCGGGCTTTTCTCAATCTACAACTTGTGCAATAACAATTTGGCGTTGTTTCCGAGGAGGATCTTGAATCATCTTCGTTCCCTAACAACACTTTGGCAAGCTTCCCTCCCAAATCCTCTATCCCTTAGCTTGCCTTGCGACTCCATTGAAGAACATTCCCTTTTCCACCCTTGATAAGTTTCCCTTGAATCTTGTCCGACGACTCCACCTTCCTCATACCCACCTTTCCCTCCTTTGGTGAGACTTGATATCACCTGGCGACTCCATTGAGGTGTCTTTTCAGTCAATGGAATTATGGCACCATGGGATGAACCCTCATCCAAAACTTGGTATGACTTGAAGATGTCATTTTTACAGATGGAAAAGGAAAAGGTTGCTAAGGAAATGATGAATCGCATAAGAGAGTTATTTCATGCCCTTGACGATGAAGAAGTGCTCGAAGTACAGACATATGAAGAAATTTACCAAGAAGATTTTGATGAATTTTCTCATGTTGGAGATCTGGACGAGACATTTGATGAAGATGAAGTGCCCATATATGCTCTTCCATTTGATGAAGACATCTAGGCCTTTGTTCCTCCTGCACATTAGGAAGAGAACATGATGAGTTGTGATCCTTTAGAAGATCTTGATGATACTTTATTCAATGAATTAAAAAATGAAGAAGTATTGGATGAAACCTTGGATGTGATAGATCCTCTTCAAGAAAAGAAAACAAAGCACTGTGCACTAAGAATCAAGCCTCTTGTGATGAAGAGGCGATGGAGGGGCCTATTCGTAAGAAGAAAGAAGAATTATGATAAAGCGAAACATATTGAGGCACTGTTATCTTTGCTCCTGCTTGATGAAGACAAGGTTGTCCAACCTTACTCTCCCCCTACACACGATGTTGAAGAAACGACGAATCTTGATGAAGAAGAATTTGAAGATCTAGTTGAAACTGCCTTACCCTCTGTCCTTCCTACATACAAAGACGAAGAGATGGTCATTTGTAGTCACACTAATGGTCTTATGAAAGAACCCTTCAAGGTGGTTAATGAGCATATAGACACTTTCATACGTATTGGGAGGCGTAGATGGGACATGAGTTGTTTTATTTTTTACGGATATCTCTTCTATGACATTGAAGGCCACTCTCAGATAAAGGATACAAGCATCTTTTCAGAGGATTTCTTTTTATAGTTGGATGGTCCATATATTTGGCAACACGATGATGATATGGTCACAGACTTATTCCATCCTATTGAGGATAACTTGTCACAATTTACTCATGATGAATCTCATCCATCCCTTGAGAATTGTGATGATTACTTTTCCAATGACCCGGGCCTGTTCTATGAAGATTTCCAACCATTGTTGCACTCAGATGGACACTAGATCATGGTCAGCTTAGAGCAGTCTGGGACTCACCTTGCCAAATGGAAGTGTTATCACATTCAGACCTTGGGCATATATTAACAGATAAAGAAGAAGAAATGTGTTATGAGTATGGAGGAAGATTTTTTCTCTAGACCCAAGGCGGTCCCTTCCATCTTATATTTCTTTTTGGGAAGCCTTGCAATCTTCTTCCAATCTCTCATATCCTTCCAGTCTTCAATGAGCAATGGATCTTTGTGCATCAATGAAGATGAGCCATCATTTACATATGGTAGCCATCTCCAAAGATGGATCGATCAGGTTGGTGGCTACACTTTCAGGCAGGATGATCGGGCTGATGGTTTCTCTTTCCAATAGGATTTCCTCCCTCCCACCCATCTCCATGAGTTTTATTTCATGATGGATTTTATGTGTATTTATACTCATGATTATTATGTGCTTGACTTATCTTTGTTGTATGACATGATTAAGCATAGGGAAGATACTTTGATGAGATGATCAATTGGTTGCACTGGTTGTATGACTTCACCTGACAACATCTATCGCCTGATCTTCAGGGCTCCAAGGCCCCCAGGTAAGTAGGTAAGTCATCTTTCTTTCCTTGCATTTACATCCGGATTGCTCATATTATTTTAGATTCATTTCACATTTCATTTTGCTCTACTTGCATATTGATTTCATGTTTAGTTTATAAATTTTTGAAAAAATGTCAAAATTTTATTTTCTAGATTAGTTTTCATTTTTTATTTTGATATGGACGAAGGGTGATAGAACCACCCTAGATTTTATGGTTTCTTTTTTCAATATAGGCACAGGTCTATCAAGATATGTTGTGGTTCAATTTCACTCTACGATGAGCACATGTCCCCAAGTAGAAGCCAGATGTTATCCCCATTTTGTGGGATAATTAAGGAGATCATGTCTTAAGGCCCTTAGGTTGCAGATATGGAGTGCTGAGAGACTACATGACCAACAATGTCCACTTGCACATACATAAGCCCGCTCTATCACCACATTCTGATGCATTTGTGAGCGCATCCACCACACCAGCTAGCTTATGGAAGGCAGATGGGTGTTGCTCCATGTGGTACAAGTCAGGTATTGCCGCAAGTAATCACCCTAGTATTTAAGTCATTTAAACATGTTGTATTTAAGCTAATTTTGATTGTAGAATGCATGCTTGGACATTATTCCTTTGACCCTGATTCACCTTGGTGAGTGTCATAGATTTCCTAGTAAGTGGCCAACCTTTGGGAAAGGTTTGCAACTGGGGGTCCCTTGAGGGGTTATCGTATCATTCCCGACCATACATAACACTTTCTACTCATTATATTCCCATCATATTTCCCTCTTCTAGGCCCTTTGACTTTAGTGACCCAAGAAGGGCATGTACCACATTTCATGGGAAGAAGAGGCTCAAGGCTGAGAGGGATTGTTGTTGGCTAAAAAGGTAAAAGCCTAGATATTAACCTTCCAGATGTTGTAGTTATTGGAGCAGGACTAATTACAGTGGAAATGAATTGGAACTAGCAGAAAATTTGCAAAGATGGATCATGTGACAGATTGGAATATCAATTGGGTATAGTAGAAAGATGAATTTTTCTATGTGGAGAAGAAGATTTGTGGCAAAAGGGTTCTCCCAGAAAGAGGGAGAAGCCAGCGAGGAAAATTGGACAAGTAGGTTTTTTCAGTAATAGCCAGAGTTGGCCTCTGAGTTTGAGATGAAGGATCTTGGCTTAATGCATTATTGTTTAGGGTTAGAAGTGTGGCAGAGATATTATGAGATTTTTTTTTCACAAGGAAACTATGCAGTAGAGATCCTTAAAATTTTTGGGATGATGGACTGCAAGTCCACGACCACACCCATGATATCAAATTTGAAGAAGTTGAATGAGGTGGCTTCAGACTCAAATTTGGTGGACCCTACGATGTACATAGCAACTAGTGTGGTAGTCCGCGAAGCAGTATGGCTTCGAAAGCTCCGTGTAGTTGGTCAGACACTTGAGCCTATGTTGATTCATTGTGACAATCAAAGTTGCATGAGACTATAAGTGAATTTAGTTTCTCATGACAACAATGACTGTAGTAGACATTGGGAAGCAACACAACTGGCAACAAGGGTCATTATCCCTGATATGGGAACCCTTAATTCTTTGAAGGACCATTTCCCCTTAATTCTTTGAGAGCTCGAAAAATGTCTTATTGTATTTGAGCCACTTTCCCTGGTACATGTGGTCAATAATGTTATGCATGTCAACAATATTGCTAGTGTGCAAGCAATGAAAGAGAAAAGGAGATCATTCCACTTGATCTTATCTCTTTTTGGTGCAGTCTTTAGAAGGGGGACCTGGTTAGTGGACAGTGAGATCACATGGCAGGTAGCATGATCTATTTTGTAGTTTGACTCGAAGGGATTCAATACTCGAGGGGAATCATGTAGCACATGCAAAGAATCAGACATGGAGGGAAAGACCTTCCAACATGATGTCATGGACTGACATCACCAGAAATGATGCTTGGAGACAAGTAGTATCTAGGAGCAATGTACCTCCCAGGATGGGACCATGCCAAATAGCAAAGACATTTCTAGTGACCATGAACGCAACCTATGGTGATGGACCTTGTGATGGAGGAAGATACAATATGAGACTCAGAGAGAGTAGTTGTAGCAATCACGGTACATGAGTCGAGCTATGAGATGTTGAGGGAGCAGGCATGGCAATAGTTCCAGTGTATGTAGAGGCACTCTGAGAGAGGGAGGTTGTACCTTCTGAGAGAGCAAGAGACCTCAGAGATAATTGTGCTATGCTTTAGCTATGATCCACATCATTGATTATGAGCCTTCCTGTTATGAGGAGACATCTAGTCATCTAGAATGGAGAGATGCCATGATGGAGGAGTATCATTCCATTGTGAAGAATGATGTGTGGTATATTGTTCCGAGACTTGAGGGGAAGTTTGTAGTGAATTCCAAGTGGATCTATAAGATCAAACACACAACTGACAGAACTTTCGATAAGCACAAAACGAGATTTGTTGCTATAGGATTCTCTCAGATGGAGGGGATATATTATTAGGAGACATTTGCTCTTGTTGCTCGATACACTTCTATTCGAACGATTATTTCCCTTGCAACATCCATGGGTTGGAGACTACATCAAATGGATGTGAAGACAACCCTTCTCAATGGAGAGATTGAGGAAGAAGTATACATTGAGCAGCCAGATGGTTTTGTGATACATGAGAAGAAGTCTCATGTGTGCAGGTTGAAGAAGGCATTGTATGGACTTAAGCAGGCACCTCGAGCTTGGTATGCAAGGATTGATGGACACCTGATGAGTTTGGGCTTCAACAAAAGTGTTGTTGATTCCAACCTGTAACACCCCAGGTTTTGAACCCCCATTTTAAATAATGTATTATTACAATGCTGAGAGGCCAGAGTGCCCAAAAAAATATTAAAAGGCTAGTGTGCCCAAGACATGTGATGTTTTTTTATCATTATTAATAATAAACACATCGTTGGCTGCTAGATGGACAAGGACTAGAGTTATAGGGGGCTATGATTCCACAAGAGAGGGGGCTTGAGGGGCTAAGTGTTTATTCCTATTCTAATTACCCTTTTTGTCTAAGGAAGGGGATCAATTACATGAGCTTCTTGGGGAAGGACAGGAGGTTCTTGATTCCCCATGGGAGATACTTAAACCCATCCCTGGTCTAATTGTGGGGTTGGTTGTTGGTCGTTGGAATGTTGGCTTCTTCGTTGATTTCCTATACGTTCATTCATTTCCCTCACACACTTCCATGCACTCACTTACCCATCCATTGATCCATCTTCACCCGCGTCTCGGCTTGGTAAAGGGAAAGGAACTGTTGAGAATTAGCCACAGGATATTTGGCTGTAATGGTCGCTGGTGCAATCCAACCATGACTTGGGGCCTGCATGTCTGAGATGCGTTGGCATGTGCCCTGTTTTGCTCACAACTGCGAGTCTTGAGAGTTCCAACATTGAGATTCAGGACCAGCTATGCTGGAGGCCCCAAAATAAAGGAAAGGGACTGCCTAAGGGACTACGTGGCAGAGAAGGGTGGAGGTCCATTCTCTTGGGCAGTACAGGCTGGGTATAAGAGAGTTGGGTACTTGGATTGTTGTGGGTGTTGGAAAACCTGTAAGAGCTTGAGAGCTGATTGGTTTGGGAACCCAATTACACTTTGGAACCGTCTTTGTGGATTCATAGCCCTGACTTAGGGGTGACACTGCTGTTGAGATTTGGAGCAGTGGTGTCTACGGTTGGGTGGAACGTCCTTGGTCTGTAGCCAATTGGTGTCTCCATTTTATAAGGATAAGTGCTCTCTGTTGCGATATTATTATCTGTGTATGAATTTATTCCGCTGTGTATTTTAATTATCATTTAACTAAATCTTAGATTATGCATGCTTGCTAGATATTGTTGTGCATGTCGCTAAATCTTGTATCTTATGCATTCTTATTAATTAAAGAAGGTATCAGTAAGAGTACAAAGTCCAAGGGTGGGCTTGAAGGTAGCATGCCCCGACCTGTGGTTGGCTGGGTATCTTACACAACCTGTACTACAAGACTGTTAATGGTGTGGCAGAAAACTGATGAGATCTTCCCGAATCAGGGGAAGCACATAGTTGAGATATTTAAGAAGTTTGGGATGTTGAATTGTAAGCCCATGGCTACACCAATTGTGACAAATATTAAGAAACTAAGTGTGTCTTCTTTCAATTCCGATGAGATTGATCTAACCCTGTATAGACAGGTGATTGGATCATTGATGTATCTGGTTAACACTAGACCAGATATTTTCTATGCAAAGAGTGCATTTAGCTAGTTTATGAGTCAGTCGAGATAGACACACTGGATTGTTGTGAAGCATGTGTTGAGATACGTGCAAGGCATAGTTGGACATGGTCTGAGATATACTTTCGGTATTGAGATGAGATTACAGGGATATACTGAATCTGATTGGGCAGGGAGCGTGGTGGACAAGAAGAGCACCTTTGGGCATTGCTTCACTCTGGGATCTGCCATGGTTTCTTGGTGTAGCAGGAAACAAACTTCTGTGGCATTGAGAACTGCATAAGCAGAGTACATTGCATTGAGTGTTGAAATCTACAAAGTAATGTGGCTTCGCAAGATCCTTGCAGATTTACTTGGACATGTGTTGGATTCCACTATTATTCATTGAGATAACCAGAGTTGTGTGAAGCTCTCAGAGAATCTAGTGTTTCATGACAAATCGAAACACATTGAGATCAAGTACTATTACATCTGAGACATGGTGCAGAGGAAGGCAGTATTGGTGCAATACCTTCCTACARATGAGTAGGTTGTTRATGTTCTTACCAAACCARGATRAATTTTGAGTACTTYYGTGGCAGACTTGGYGTKGCARAGAATGCCTCCCTCACTAAGAGGGAGTGTTGATGTTTGAATCTTCTTGAGACATTCTCCAGATCATACTCCTTTATGACTAAGTTGAGTTGATCTATGAGGACACTTATACGAGAAGGGATAAGTGGGTTTGGGCTTATAGCCCAACGTACCTTGTGGAGAGAACATGAGGACATGTCAAGGAAGTTAACCTTGACATCACACACTATGGGGAGTTGACCCTAGTGTTTCTAGAGGGAGCAGTCTCTAGAAGTCCACATGTGATCCAGGTGGATATTGGTGGCCACCCACCTATTCCAATTGGTTCCTCGTGTCCGTTTTTATTTAGCATGTTCTTCGGTACTGCTTTGTAATTGTGGGTTCTACATTTCTGGGGTTGTTAGAAGCCCCACACATCCTCCAGGTGGATACAGGTGGCCTCTGTCTTAATCCAACTGGCTTATTTGCATGTTTTCATGCCAACACATCTTGTTGTACTTCCGACACCATTTTGGGGCCCTAAACATTGTTTTTTTGCCTCGTCATAGTCAAACTGTAGATGGAGTTAGAGTTTGATGGTAGAATGTGTAGCTCTCTGAAATACCTTTCTAACGGGCAATTACGGGCCTAAAACGAAGGTCGTATGCAAAAGTTATGGCCCTAGGAAGTTGAGGTACCAAATTACACCAACTTACCTATAGGGCCCACGTGAGTTTTGGCGTTTCACCTTCTAGGGTTAGGTTTTTGGATGTCTAGAGTTTTGGAATTCATGAGTAATATCAAAAAGGCCTATGGAGCCTCATTGTAATCCATTCTACTTAGACGGATCTGTGTAGCAACCACATCTCTTCTCATAGATAGCTACCACCATTCGAGCAAGTTTCAGTTCTGCAATTTTACAGTTTCAACCTATTTCATTATTTAATAGAAGATATTGTTCACTAGATATTTGTGTTATTCTCCATATCTTTGTGTTATTGTAGTCAATCTGTTAATCGGTTTGTTCCGCTCCTAAATCCGGATCAGTGGTATCAAAGCAGTTTTCTCTTCATTTATTTTCCTTCGTGCATGTCCTTGAAAGGATCTGGGTACAAGAAGTTGGGACTCGAACCAATCGAGCCATTACCAGATCTGTTGCGCTGAGCCCTACAACAACCCATGGGAGATGAAAAGAAAGATGATGGAGCAGGAGATCCTATTAAAATGTTGGTTGAGGAAGCCCTCACGCGACAAAGGAATGAAATGATGGACAACTTCGCGCAGATCCTTCGACGACTCCCCATAGGAGAAGCATCTTCATCAAGCGGCCATGCAACCCCCTTCAAGGTACATGTAAATTTTGATATTCCATTATTTGAAGGACCAATAGATGTGGATGTTGCAGATAAATGGTTGAATCTGCTTGAAGGATATTTTTCGGTCCACAGTTTTTTTTATAGGGAAAATATCACTTTTGCACTCCTCAAGGTCGTTCCCCATGTTAAAGACTGGTGGGATACTTACTTTGAGGAAAGGGCCGTGGAGGAATCTACAATATTTGTGGTGGCCCCTACATGGGATTCCTTCCGAGATGCCATTAAAGAACAATACTACCATGTTGGAAGCTACGAGGACCAGTACACCAGATGGACCACCCTTCGTCAAGAAAGGGACTAGACAGTATCAGATTTCACCAACATTTTCCATACCTTACGCAACAAATTGGGTATCAAAGATTATGAGTGTCATCTAGTGCTCAAATACCGCAACCGTTTGCATAGATACATTCAGATAGAAATGAAGTTCCTGGACATCACATTTTGTGCATGGCTTATAGATATGTTGTCAAGATTGAGCAGAAATTTAAGCAGAAACGATGAGAGTTTGGATCTGCAAACCCCTCACAGCCGAAGCAAGGCAAAGGAAGCCCCAACCTACATATAAAGGGACCAAGTTGAGATGGTTGCCGTCAGGACAACCTGTACAAACTACAACACAAGAAGGGCAATCAGAAGACGAAGAAGGACATAGGAAAATAGTGTGAGTACCATAAAAGTCCTTGGCACAACACCAAAGAATGTTGCTCCAAGCTATCCCTCGTGGCCGTGCTGAAGGCTTCCGAGTTAGAGGCCGATTCTGATTCTGAGTCAAATATTGAAGGAGGGAAGAGGATTATCGATGTTGAACCCAGTGCCACTATCGCTACCACCAAAGTGCAATCGAGCGAGCCAGAAGAACAAGAGGAAGAGGAACTCCTCTTTCACTCACAGATGTGGGTCAAGGGGGCTCCGATTCATTTCATTGTCGATAGTGGTAATCAGAAGAACCTGATTTCAGCAGAGGCCATCAAGTGTCTAGACTTGCCAATGACACCTCACCCGTATCCCTACACCATCGGATGGCTTCACCAAGGAGGTTATCTTTGTGTCAGCCAACAGTGTCGTCTGCTCTACGACATCAAGCCTTTCAAAGATGAGGTATTGTGTGATATTGCTCCCCTTCAAGTTTGTGATGTTCTTTTAGGACAACCATATTTGTGGAAGCGTCATGTTGTGTATGAGTCTAGACTCCGTAGTGTTATTATTACTTCGCGTAGACAATTGTACAAGATCCTAGAGGTAGCATTGCCTACTGCTATTTCTTTAATCTCTGATAAGCAATGCAGTAAGGTCATTTCACAGACCGGGAAGTTCGTCTTCTTTGTGATATGTGCTCACAGTAAGAAGAAGGTCACCGCCACATCCGTGGCCGCTACACAACACCTCTCTTCGCAATAGAAGCAAGTGGATTGGATCGTCGAAGAATACAGAGACATCTTCTCCTCGCCTACAAGGGTATCGACACATTGCCAAGTCAAACATCCAATTGATCTGCCCCCGACGCACCTCTACCTAATGGACCAGTCTATCGACACTCGCTAATGGAGAATGATGAAATCAGGCATCAGATCCGAGAGCTTCTTCAAAAGGGGCACATCAGACCCAACTCCTCCCCTTGCGGAAGCACGATTGTACTAGTGCAGAAGAAGGATGAGACTTGGCGACTATGTATTGATTACAGAGCCTTAAACAAAATCACAGTCAGGAATCGCTACTCCATTCCCAGGATTGATGACCTTCTTGACCAACTCAAGGGGGCAAAGTTCTTCAACAAGATTGACCGAAAGTCTAGTTACCACCAGATTCCCATCAAACCAACTGATGTATGGAAGACAACCTTCAAGTCTAAGGAAGGTCTCTACGAATGGCTAGTCATGCCCTTTGGCTTAACAAATGCACCAACCACTTTCATGAGGTTGATGGATGATGTATTGAGACCCTTCACCAACTCCTTTATGGTGGTATATTTGGATGACATCCTCATCTTCAACAAAATGTGGGAAGAGCACATGTGGCATATTCAACATGTTTTGAGCACTTTGCGGCAGCACAAGCTATGTGCCAACTTGGAAAAATGCTCTTTCATGAACATGGTCTAATGTTGATCCGGATTTATGCATGAACACAATGAAATACATAAATACACATAAACGCAGAGATGCAGCGGAACTCTATGTTACAATGAGGCTCGAAGGCCTATATATTATTGAGAGACAATGGAAAACCCTAAACATCCAAACACCTAACCCTAGGAGATGAAATGCCAGAATATGGGCCCCATTGGGGTAAATTGGTACATCAATTTCCCGTGGTCGTAACTTTGGCATACTATCTCCATTTGACGCACATGATACATCATTAGAAATATCTATCCGAGGACTACAACTGATGACAATGAATATCCAGTCTGGAGCAAACTGACATTTGTCGCAACATTCATGCCCAAAAAACGTCGTTTAGTGCCTCAAAATAGCTTCGGAAGTTCAGGACCCGAAAAACTGTTAAAAATAGTAAATTGTGCTACAATTAAGGAAAATGAAAAACTGAAAGAAACAATGGTATGGGTCCAAGTGGAATAGGCGGGTGGCCACCAATATCCACTTGGATCAAATAATTGGGCTACATTGTTGATGAGCATGGGGTACATTTTGATCCAGCTAAGATCCAAGTCATCCATGACAGGCCAGCCTCGACCACACTGACCAAGCTTCAGAGCTTTTTGGGACTAGCCAACTTCTACCGACGATTCATGTTGGGATTATCCCATGTTGTATGGGCCCTCAGCTAGGTGACCAAGGGTGGTGGTAGGGCCTAGTTTGTGTGGGGGAAGGAGAAGCAACGAGCATTCAATGGTTTGAAGCATCGCTTATGCTCAGCTTCGGTACTCTCCTTGCCCGATCTCCAACAACCATTCGAGATTGAGACTGATGCATCTGACTATGTTGTGGGCGCAGTTCTCACTCAACACTGGCATCCGATGGCATACCATAGTCAGGCACTCTCCGATATTGTCCGAAAATACCCCACCTATGACAAGGAAATGTATTCCATTGTACAAGCCTGTTGTCAATGGAAACATTACATTCTGGGGAAAGAAACGATCATACACACTGATCACAAGCCTCTATAGTTCATACAGACACAGGGAAAATTGCATAACGACCACCGTCATAAGTGGTCCACCTACCTGCAGTCGTTTCATCTCAACATCAAGTATAAGACATGTATCTCCAATCGTGTCGTTGACTGCCTCAGCCGACCCCCTGTGACTGCACTCACCACTGTGCTCCAGTCTTGTGGACATGAAGCCTCTGAGTGGCCCCAACTTTATCAGCAAGATCTGGACTTCACCACCACATATCAACTCTTGGGTACAGGCGCAACTGTAAGTGATTTTCACATTCAGGACAGACTCTTATGCCACCTGGGCCATCTCTGTGTTCCTACATGCGAGCGTGCAAAGATGATTTGGGAAGCCCACTACAGTCGGGTGGCAAGACATTTTGGCATAGAGAAAACCGTGGTTGTTCTTTAGAAACATTATTATTGGCCAAAACTTCGACATGACGTCAACAAGTATATCAGATCTTGCACTGCATGTGCCATTGCCACACAAGGTACCACACCAGTTTCAGGTTGGCGACAAAGTCTGGTTACATCTGTAGAAGGAGAATCTCACTAGGACCAATCGAAAGTTTCTCCCACTTTGTTATGGGCCTTACACTATCACCAAGGCTGTGGGTATCAATGCTTTTGAGCTCAACACTCCACCCTTCCTTTGCCTGCATCCATTATTCAATGTGGACCTCCTTCGGCCATATTTTCCACCATTATTGGACACTTCTTAGCTCGCCAAACAACTGAAACCAACAAATCTCAAACCTGACTACATGGAACAAGTATCCACTGATCATATCGTGGAAACACGGGTCAAGGGCACTCGCCAACAACAGATCCAGCTTTATCGGGTTGTCAAGGCAGGGAAACTCCTACACCAAGGAAAGTGGGACACCTGCGGCCAAATCCAACAAAATTTTCCTCACCTTACGGGGGAACTCAACGCAATGGAGACCATTGCTTCCTAAGGGGGGGAGGATTGATCCATGTGGATATTGGTGGCCACCCACCTATTCCAATTGGCTCCTTGTGTTCGTTTTTGTTCAACACGTTCTTATGTACTGCTTTGTAATTGTGGGTTCTACATTTATGGGGCTGTCATAAGCCCCACACATCCTCCAGTTGAATATGGGTGGTGTCTCGCCTAATTCAATTGGCTTATTTTGTATGTTTCCATATCAACACATCTTGTTGTACTTATGGGGCCGTTTTGGGGCCCTAAATGTTGTTTTTTTGGCTTACCACAGTCAAACTGTAAACTATTTCAGATTTTGACAGTGGAATGTGTAGCTCTCTAAAATACCTTTCCAACGGGCTATTACGCACCTAAAACAAAGGTTGTATGCAAAAGTTACGACCCTAGGAAGTTGAGGTACAAAACTACACCAACTTACCTATAGGGCCCACATGACTTTTGGTGTTTCACCTTCTAGGGTTAGGTTTTTGGATGTCTAGAGTTTTGGAATTCATGAGTAATATCCAAAATTCCTATGGAGCCTTATTGTAATCCATTCTGCTCAGACGGATGTGTGTAGCAGCCGCATCTCTTCTCAGAGATAGCTACCACCATTCGAGCAGGATTTAGTTTTGCAGTTTTACAATTTCAGCCTATTTCATTATTTAATAGAAGATATTGTTCATTTGATATTTGTGTTATTCTCCATATCTATGTGTTATTGTATTCAGTCTATTAATCAATTTGTTTTGCTCCTAAATCCATATCGACATGGTAGTGCCATGTGTGACAAACATTCTCCCAATCGTAGTCCTCTGTGACTGAGTTGAGTTGATCTGTGCAGAAACTTATCCGAGAATGATCCGGATTGAGGAGTGGAATGAATTGATTAACATACTGAATACAATAAACACAGAGATAGGAAGAATAACACAAATATCAAGTGAACAATATCTTATATTAAATAATGAAATAGGTTGAAATTGTAAAACTGTAGAACTGAAACTTGCTCGAATGGTGGTAGTTATCTCTGAGAAGAGATGTGGCTGCTATGCGAATCCGTCTAAGCATAATGGATTCCAATGAGGCTCCAGAGGCCCTTTTCATATTACTCATGAATTCCAAAACCCTAGACAACCAAAAACTTAACCTTAGAAGGTGAAACGCCAAAAGTCATGTGGGCCCTGTGGGTAAGTTGGTGTAATTTAGTACCCCAACTTCCTAGTGTTGTAACTTTTGCATATGATGTCCGTTTTAGGCGCGTGATAGCCCGTTGGAAAGATATTTCAGAGAGCTACACATTCCACTATAAATATTTGACTATGTCTACAGTTTGACTACAACAATTCAAGAAAACAACGTTTAGGGCCCCAAAACATCCCTAGAAGTACAACAAGATGTGCTGACATGAAAACATACAAAGTAAGCTAGTTGGATTAGGCGAGAGGCCACTCATATCCATTTGGAGAATGTGGTAGGCTTCAGACAGCTCCATAAGAGTATAAATCACAATTATAAAGCAGTACAGAAAGACATGTTGAATAAAAAATGGACACGCGGAGCAAGTTGGAATAGGTAGGTGACCACCAATATCCACCTGGATCAATCCTCCCCCCTTAGGAAGAAATGGTCTCCATTGCGTTGAGTTCCCCAATTAGGTGAGGAAATTTCTGCTAGATTTGGCCCCAGGTGAGCCACTTGCCTTGCTGTAGGAGTTGCCCTTCTTTGACAACCCGATAAAGTTGGATCTCTTGTTGGCGAGTGCCCTTGACTTGTGTGTCCACTATTTGATCCGTGGATGATTGTTCCATGCAGTCAAGGTTGAGCTCTGTTGGTGTTAGTTTTTCAACAATCTCAAAGGTGTCCAATAATGGTGGAAAACATGGTCGAAGGAGGTCCACATTGAATACTGGATGCAAAACAAGGAAGGTTAGAGTGTTGAGCTCAAAAACATTGCTACCCACAACCTTGGTGACAGTGTAAGGCCCATAACGAAGTGGGTGAAGCTTCCGATGGGGCCTGGTGAGATGTTCCTTCTGCAAATGTAACCATATTTTGTCACCAACCTAAAATTGGTGTGGTACCCTATGTTTATCATGGCGTTGCTTGTACTTAACATTGGATTTTTACAAAATCTCCTGGACCTGTTAGCGGATGTGCTGAATTCGCTCAATGAATCTGGTGGATTTGTCGATCGTAGAATGATCAGGGGAAGAGTCTATATGTGCGGTGGAAAGAGGAAGTGCAACATCATTGGGTCCCAAGGCTTGGAATCTCAGACCCACCTGAAATGGGCTATTGTCGATGGAACTATGGAGAGACCTATTTTAACTGTGTTGGACATATGGAAGACTCTCGTCCCATGTACGGGGATGCTTAGAATTGTACATGTGCAGGATGTGCACAATCATCTGATTGACGACCTCAGATTAGCCATTGGTTTGGGGGTGGAAAGAAGTGGATTTTGTGAGCTTGGTGTCCAACAGAGAGCAGAGACTCGACCAAAAGGTGTTGAGGAACTTGCTATCTTGGTCGAAGATGATGGTCTGTGGTATACCAAAGCGAACCCAAACTCATTTGAAGAAGAGCTTGGCAGTATCTGACGTTGTGACATTCATCTTACAGGATATGAGGATGGCCATCTTCGAAAACCGATCAACGACCACAAATACGCAGTCATTTTCGTGCTTGGTGGACGACAAATTAGACATGTAATCCATGGATATGGATTCCCATGGCTTCTCAGGAATAGGAAGAGGGGTGTATAAGCCTTGCTTCTTGATGGATGGCTTGGAAATGGCGCAGGCAATGCAATATCTGATATACTTGCCGACGTTCTGTCGAAGTTTTGGCCAATAAAAATGTTTCTGAAGGACGACCACAATTTTCTCTACGCCAAAATGTCCTACAAACCGACTATAGTGGGCTTCCCAAATAAACTTTGCATGCTCGCTTGTAGGAACACAGAGATGGACCAAGTGGCATAAGAGTCCATCCTGAATGTGAAAATCAGTTAAGTGGCGCATGTACCCAAGAGCTGATATGTGGTAGCGAAGTCTGGATCTTGCTGGTAAAGTTGGGGCCACTCCGATGTTTCATGTCCACAGGAATGGAGCACAGTGGTAAGTGCAGCCACAGGAGGCCAACTGAGGCAGTCAACAACACGATTGGAGATACTTGCCTTAGACTTGATGTTGAGATGGAACTGTTGCAGGTAGGTGGACCACTTCTAATGGCGATCGTTCTGCACTGGCATCCGGTGGCATACCATAGTCAGACACTCCCCGATACTGTCCGAAAATACCCCACCTATGACAAGGAAATGTATTCCATTGTACAAGACTGTCGTCAATGGGAAAATTACATTCTGGGGAAAGAGACGATCATACACACTGATCACAAGCCTTTACAGTTCATACAGACACGTGGAAAATTGCAGAACGACCGCCATCAAAAGTTGTCCACCTACCTGCAACTGTTTCATCTCAACATCAAGTATAAGGCATGTATCTCCAATCGTGTCATTGACTGCCTTAGTCCACCCCCTGTGAATGCACTCACCACTGTGCTCCATTCCTATGGACATGAAGCCTCTAAGCGGCCCCAACTTTATCAGCAAGATCCAAACTTCGCCACCACATATCAGCTCTTGGGTACAGGCGCAACTGTCACTGATTTTCACATTCAGGACTGACTCTTATTCCACCTGGGCCATCTCTATGTTCCTACAAGCGAGTGTTCAAAGCTGATTTGGGAAGCCCACTACAGTCGTGTGGAAAAACATTTTGGCGTAGAGAAAACTATGGTCGTTCTTCAGAAACATTTTTATTGGCCAAAACTTGGACATGACTTCAACAAGTATATCAGATATTGCACTGCCTGTGCCATTGCCACACATGGTACCACACCAGTTTTAGGTTGGTGACAAAGTCTATTTACATCTGCAGAAGGAGCGTCTCACCGGGCCCCATCAAAAGTTTCGCCCACTTCGTTATGGGCCTTACACTATCACCAATGTTGTGGGTAGCAATGCTTTTGAGCTCAACACTCCACCCTTCCTTTGCCTACATCCATTATTCAATGTGGACCTCCTTTGGCCATATTTTCCACCATTATTGGACACTTTTGAGCTCACGAAACAACTGAAACCAACAGAGCTCAACCTTGACTGCATCGAACAAGTATCCATTGATCAGATCGTGAAAACACAGGTCAAGGGCACTCGCCAACAATGGATCCAATTTATCGAGTTGTCAAGGTAGGGAAACTCCTACACCAAGGAAAGTGGCTCACCCATGGCCAAATCCAACAGAATTTTCCTCACCTTATGGGGGAACTCAACGCAATGGAGACCATTGCTTCCTAAGGGGGGAGGATTGATCCAGGTGGATATTGGTGGCCACCCACCTATTCCAACTGGCTCCTCGTGTCCGTTTTTGTTCAACACGTTATTGTGTACTGCTTTGTAATTGTGGGTTCTACATTTCTAGGGCTGTCAAAAGCCCCACACATCCTCCAGGTGGATATGGGTGGCCTCTCGTCTAATCCAACTGGCTTATTTTGTATGTTTTCATGTCATCACATCTTGCTGTACTTCTGGGGCCGTTTTGGGGCCCTAGACGTTGTTTTTTTGGCTCACCACAGTTAAACTAGAAACAAAGTCAGATTTTGATAGTGGAATGTGTAGCTATCTGAAAGACCTTTCCAACAGGTTATTACACACCTAAAACGGAGGTCGTATGCAAAAGTTACGGCCCTAGGAAGTTGAGGTACCAAATTACACCAACTTACCTATAGGGCCCGCCTGACTTTTGGTGTTTCACCTTCTAGGGTTAAGTTTTTGGATGTCTAGAGTTTTGGAATTCATGAGTAATATCCAAAAGGCCTATGGAGCCTCATTGTAATCCATTCTGCTCAGATGGATGCATGTAACAACCACATCTCTTCTCAGAGATAGCTACCACTATTCGAGCAAGATTCAGTTCTGCAGTTTTACAGTTTCATCCTATTTCATTATTTAATAGAAGATATTGTTCATTGGATATTTGTGTTATTCTCCATATCTATGTGTTATTGTATTCAGTCTGTTAATCAATTTGTTCCGCTCCTAAATCTGGATCGACATGGTAGTGCCATGTGTGACAGACATTCTCTCGATCGTACTCCTCTGTGACTGAGTTGAGTTGAACTATGAGGAAACTTATCCAAGAATGATCTGGATTTAGGAGTGGAATGAATTGATTAACATACTGAATACAATAAACACAGAGATAGGAAGAATAACACAAATATCCAATGAACAATGTCTTCTATTAAATATTGAAATAAGCTGAAACTGTAAAACTGCAGAACTGAAACTTGCTCGAATGGTGCTAGTTATCTCTTAGAAGAGATGTGTCTGCTACACGCATCCATATGAGCATAATTAATTCCAATGAGGCTCTAGAGGCCCTTTTCATATTAGTCATGAATGCCAAAACCCTAGACAACCAAAAACCTAACCCTAGAAGGTGAAACGCCAAAAGTCATGTGGACCCTATGGGTAAGTTGGTGTAATTTGGTACCTCAACTTCCTAGGGTCGTAAATTTTGCATACGACCTATGTTTTAGGCGTGTGAGAGCCCGTTGGAAAGGTATTTCAGAGAGCTACACATTCGACCATCAAAATATAACAATGTCTATAGTCTGACCATGTCGAGTCAAGAAAACAACGTTTAGGGCCCCAAAACATCCCTAGAAGTACAACAAGATGTGCTAACATGAAAACATACAAAGTAAGCCAGTTGGATCAAGGAAAGAGGCCACTCGTATCCACCTGGAGAATGTGGTAGGATTCAGACATCCCCATAAGTGTATAACTCACAATTATAAAGCAGTACAGAAAGACGTGCTGAATAAAAAACGGACACGCAGAGTCAGTTGGAATAGGTGGGTGGCCACCAATATCCACCTGGATCAATCCTCCCCCCTTAGGAAGCAATGGTGTCCATTGCATTGATTTCCCCCATCAGGTGAGGAAATTTCTGCTTGATTTGACCCCGGGTGAGCCACTTGGCTTGGTGTAGGAGTTACCCTGCCTTGACAACCCGATAAAGCTGGATCTGTTGCTGGCCAGTGCCCTTGACCTGTGTGTCCACTATTTGATCGGTGGATGATTGTTCCATGCAATCAGGGTTGAGATCTATGGGTGTTAGTTGTTCAACGATCTCAAAGGTGTCCAATAATGGTGGAAAATATGGCCAAAGGATGTCCACATTGAATACTGGATGCAAACAAGGGAAGGGTGGAGTGTTGAGCTCAAAAGCATTGCTACCCACAACCTTGGTGATAGTGTAAGGCCCATAACAAAGTGGGCGAAGATTTCGATGGGGCCCAGTGAGACGCTTCTTCTGCAAATATAACCATACTTTGTCGCCAACCTGAAACTGGTGTGGTACCCTATGTTAATCATGGTGATGCTTGTACTTAGGATTGGATTTCTGCAAAATATCCTAGACCTATTGGTGGATGTGCTGAATCCGCTTAATGAATCTGGCGGTTTTGTCGATCGCAGAATGATCAGGGGAAGAGTCTGTCTATGCGGTGGAAAGAGGAAGTGCAACATCATTGGGTCCCAAGGGTTGGAATCCTAGAACCTCCTGAAATGGGCTATGGTCAGTGGAACTATGGAGAGCCCTGTTGTAACTGTGTTGGACATATGGAAGGATCTCGTCCCATGTACGGGGATGCTTAGAATTATACATGCGCAGGATGTGCACAATCATTCGATTGATGACCTGGGTTTAGCCATTGGTTTGGGGGTTGAAAGAAGTGGATTTTGTGAGCTTGGTGTCCAACAGAGACCAGAGACTCGACCAAAAGGTGTTGAGGAACCTGTTGTCTCGGTCGAAGATGATGGTCTATGGTATCCCAAAGTGAACCCAAACTCATTCGAAGAAGATCTTGGTAGTATCCGCCACTGTGAAATTCTTCTTACAGGCTGTGAGGATGGCCATCTTCGAAAACCGATCAATGACCACTAATACGCAGTCATTTCCGTGCTTAGTGGATGACAAACTAGACATGTAATCCATGGAGATGGATTCCCACGGCTTCTCGGGAATATGTAGAGGGGTGTATAAGCCTTGCTTCTTGATGGTCGATTTGGCAATGGTGCAGGTAATGCAAGATATGATATACTTGCTGATGTCCTGTCGAAGTTTTGGCTAATAAAAATGTTTCTGAAGAACAACCACAGTTTTCTCTATGCCAAAATGTCCTACCACCTGACTATAGTGGGCTTCCCAAATCATCTTTGCACGCTCGCTTGCAGGAACACAGAGATGGCCCAGGTGGCATAAGAGTCTATCTTAAATGTGAAAATCAGTTAAGTGGCACTTGTACCCAAGAGCTGATATGTGGTAGCAAAGTCTGGATCTTGCTGGTAAAGTTGGGGCCACTCCATTGTTTCATGTCCACAAGAATGGAGCACAATGTTAAGTGCAGCCACATGAGGTCGACTGAGGCAGTCATCGACATGATTGGAGATACTTATCTTATACTTGATGTTGAGATGGAATTGCTGCAGGTAGTTGGACCACTTCTGATGGCGGTCGTTCTGTAATTTCTCATGTGTCTGTATGAACTGTAGAGGCTTGTGATCAGTTTTTATCATCGTCTTTGTCCCCAGAATGTAATGTTTCCATTGACGATAGGCTTGTACAATGGAATACATTTCCTTGTCATAGGTGGGGTATTTCTGGACAATATCAGAGATTGTCTCACTATGGTATGCCACCAGATGCCCATCTTGAGTGAGAACTGTGCCCACAGCATTATCAGATGCATCATTCTCAATCTCGAATGGTTGTTGTAGATCGGGAAAGGAGAGTACTGGAGTTGAGCAAAAACAATGTTTCAAATCTTCGAATGCTCCTTGTTGCTCCTTCCCCCACACAAAGTTGGCCCTACCACCGCCCTTGGTCACCTGGTCGAGGGCCCATGCAACATGGGAGAATCCCAACACGAACTATCAATAAAAATTGGCGACTCTCAAGAAGCCCAAAGTTTGGTCAGTGTGGTCGAGGTTGGCTAGTCACAGATGACTTGGATCTTAGATGGATCAACATGTACCTCATGTTCATCAACAATGTAGCCTAGGTATTGGACCATGTTCATGTCAAAAGATCATTTTTCCAAGTTGGCATAAAGCTTGTGCGGTCACAAAGTGCTCATAACCTGCTGGATATGACGTATGTAATCCTCCCACATTTTGCTGAAGATGAGGATGTCATCCAAATATACTACCACAAAGGAGTAGGTGAAGAGTCTCAATACATCATCCATCAACCGCATGAAAGTGGTTGGTGCATTTGTTAAGCCAAAGGGCATGACTGCCATTTGTAGAGACCTTCATTAGACTTGAAGGTTGTCTTCTAGACATCAGTTGGTTCGATGGGAACCTGGTTGTAGCCAAACTTCGGGTCAATATTGCTTAAGAACTTTGCCCCCTTGAGTTGTTCAAGAAGGTCATCAATCCTGGGAATGGGGTAGCGGTTCCTGATTGTGATTTGGTTTAAGGCTCTGTAATCAATGCAGAGTCACCAAGTCTCATCCTTCTTCTCCACCAGTACAATCGAGCTTCTGCAAGGGGAGGAGTTGGGTCTGATGTGCCCCTTTTGAAGAAGCTCTTGGATCTGACGCCTGTTTTCATCATTCTCCATCAACAAGTGTCGATAGA
The DNA here is from genome assembly GCA_009831015.1 of Picea engelmannii. NCBI lineage: Eukaryota > Viridiplantae > Streptophyta > Pinopsida > Pinales > Pinaceae > Picea > Picea engelmannii. Next base: position 85,005 of record ML817605.1, read on the forward strand.
TTGGTCCATTAGGTAGAGGTGCGTCGGTGGTCATATCAATTGGATGCTTGACTTGGCAGTGTGTTGGTACCCCTGTAGGTGAGACAAAGATCTCTGTATTATTCCATGATCCCATCCACTTGCTTCTGCTGCAAAGAGAGGCGTTGTGTAGAGACCATGGATGTGGCAACGAACTTCTGCTTACTGTGAGCACAGATCACAAAGAAGACGAACTTCCCAGTCTGTAAACTGACCTTACTACATTTCTTAGCAGAGATTAAAGAAATTGCAGTAGGCGGTGCCACCTCTGGGATCCTGTACAATTGTCTACCCAAAGTAATAATAACACTGTGGAGTCTAGACTCATATGCAACATGACGCTTCCACAAATATGGTGATCCTAAAATAACATCACAAAATTCAAGGGGAGCAATAACACACAATACCTCATCTTTGAAAGGCTTGATGTCATAGTGAAAACGACATTGTTGGCTGACACTAAGGTCTCTTCCTTGACGAAGGCACCCGATGGTGTAGGGATGCAGGTGCGGTGTCATTGGCAGGTTCAACCGCTTGATGACCTCTGTTGAAATCAGGTTATTTTGACTACTGTGATCGACATTTAAATGAATCAAAGCCCCCTTGACCCACATCTGCAAGTGAAAGAGGCGTTCCCCTTCCTATGGTTCTTCTAGTTCACTTGGCCATACTTTGGTCGTAGAGACCGTGGCACTAGGCTCAACATTGATAATCGACTTCCCTCCTTCAGGATTTGATTCAGAATCAAAATCGACCTCTGACTCGAAAGCCTTCAACTCAGCCACGAGGGACTTCTTGGAGCATCATTCGTTGGTGTTGTGCCAAGGACGTTTATGGTACTCACACCATTTTCTCGTGTCCTTCTTCGTCTTCTCGTTTCCCTTTGTGTTGCGACTTGGACAGACTGTCCCGAGGGTGGCCATCTCGACTTGGTCCCCTGTTGTTTGGGTTGGGGTTGCCTTTGCCCTGCTTCGTCTCTGAGGGGTTTGCAGATCCAAACTCTTGTCGTTTCTGCTTAAATTTATGCTCGATCTTGACAACGTATCTGTTGTTTCTGAGATTAAACTTAAGGCTCAAAGAATAATGTCACACATCAGAAACTTACAAAACTGTGAAGCAAAATGAGGCATTAATGGAAGATGAATCTTACCTTGTTCACAGTAGAAGACAATAAAGAATGCACCCTTGAAAGGATATGAGATACAATGATCCAAGTAGCTCACAAGTCTTGTATTTACTTATAGTGAATACAGAGGAAAAAATGTTTGCTTATCAAATAACCGATTTAATGTGATCACAATAGCAGTAGTACTAAATTGCAAACACTCACTTATCAAGGAATAACATAAAGAAATCTAGAGATATGAAATATAGGAGAAAAACATAACTCAAACTACACAAAAGTTGGAATCCCTGTTTGCACTTGTATTAATACTCACAAAATGAGAGTTTTCTCTATTACATCCAGCAAGAAGTAGCCTCAAATAAGTCGTTTATTTAGATATTTATACAAAATGGTCTCAACCTGAAACGATTGGACTTGTCATAACCTAAAATGATAAATATTACACTATGTAAACTGAAAGGTCCCATAATCATTTACTATGTCTCTTTGCTTGCAAGTAGGGACGTTTCTTCTTCATATCCTCTATCTAAGAGACAACCGATATCTGATCATGACTTATGGCAATAGTAGGTGCAGGTTGTCTCATTTGTTTCTAGATTAGTTGGCTTTCCTGTGTTCGACACACTGGACACATCTGCTTACTCGTTGCGCTACTAACCTGGAAGGCTCTGTTGTGTCATTCACCTCAAAAATATACAACTTCTTTTCTCTATGAGGCAACCTATCCTTTATTTTCCTTGCTTCCAAATATATAGTCTATAGTTGTAAAATGGGATTTACTATCCACTTATTAATCTGGATAAGGTCGATTTGTTTCAATTGCTAGATGGTCGTCTGAGCCTCTTCTATGATTGCCTTAACATTAAGTTGATATTTTGCTATGTCAATCTTCCCCAGGGCCTCGGAGATACTATCTCTTTCAATGTCCAGTAACCCCTTGTCGAGTGAAGACAATGCTTCCTCACAAGCCTTATTTACTCCCCTGGCTAATCTTTTGCTTTCAGCCAGATTTGTCTCCCGTGTCTTTAGGATTATGTCACCTCGGGTTTGCTTCGAAAGAGACAATCGAGGGATCTTTTCCATTTCATCCCTTGGTGCTATTAAAATGGCCTCTTTATAACCTAGCTCGAGTTGCAATGGCTTCTCTCTCCTTAATGTAAATGTTTTTTTAGAGAAAGTTCTGCCACCCGATAACAACTTTGAACAACTTCCACTTTCGTAAAAAGTTTTTGCTGGGCTAATGCCAGCTTCTCATGCATCTCCATTGCCTGAGCTTGGAAATCTGCCACCTCCACTCCTGTAACTTCGACTAAATGTACCTTGGCCTAAATTTGTTTAATCAATTCTTCTTGATGAGTGGCTAATTCTCTGTCAGCCTGTGATTTCCTTTTAAACTCCTCAATGCTCGCTTGCAGCTGTTGAATTTGATGCCTCTCGTAATCTCTGATTTGATCGAAATCCTGATTCATCTTATTTTTTACATCATGTTCTACAGTCTTTATTTGTTTCTACAACTGTCTCACTAACATATTCTTTTGTTTCAATTGTTTCGCTAGATTCCCTACTGAACATCGATTTGTCGTGGCAAAAGCCCCCAGTGAGCCTGCGATTTCCATAGCGAAGCCTGCCTCATCTAAGGCTTGTCCATCATATAATACTATGTGTCTTTTGATAGTGGCACCCCCCCTTTGGTGCATTTCTCTTTTAACTGTATCCCTCCTCTTCTTGCTGAAAAAGAAGTCGGAAGGGGGCATTTCTTTAGCCGAAATAGGAGCAAGATCTTCTATAAATACGACTTCGGCATTTGGGTTCCCCTGACTGGACTGTAAAGGTGTTATCGACTTGATAGGACTACCTATCTCGGTTGATGGTTGTTGCCCTGCTGTGTTAGTAGCCGTTTTATCTAGTGTGGACGGTGGTGTTTCTTGTCCCTTTTTTAACAAAGCTTCAATTTGAGCTTTAGTTTGATTACTTGGTGAATTTGGTAATGTGGTATTTTCTTTCTGTGTCAAAACATTAGTTTTCTCCAAAATATTCTAAGTGTCTTGTCCACTGGAACTTCCTATTTATAAACCCTGAGTCACAACTTCTTGTGTAGATGGAGGTGTCTGGGTTTTTCCCTGTAAGACTTTAGGTAAACTATTTCTTTTGTGTCTTTGGAAATTGTAGAACTCAGCTAATTTATTTGGAGCCAGAGTTTGGACTCTGCTCAACACCTCCTGGTATGACCTTACTCCCCAAAATATTTCATCTTGTGGGGAATCTTCATGCTCATATCTTTTTATATTGTATAGAGCTAGGTGGTTTTCCACGATCTTGTGGGGATCATGCTTCTTGAACTCAATATCAACCAGCTTAATTTGTTCTAGGGTTGCGGCCTCCACTATCGAGTGGCCGAAATCAAACAATGAGAACATAACAATTTGTAAAGGGAAGGTCGGCCATACCTTTTTCTATGCCGCTTTTAATTCTTTGTCAATTCCCCCTGCTACAGTTTGATAGGCTATCTCTTGGCACAACAGCCTATTTGGAAGAAACTTTGGTAAAGCATGTGGGGGAACTGAACACCCAAAAACCCTGATGAAGGAGAAATGTTCCTCAATGTACCAATCCACTATTTTCCCCAGGTTGGTCATGATCTTGTTTGAAATCCCAGGAGGTGGGCAACCGTAGAGAGAAATATGCATCGACACCACCACATAGTTGTAGATTTCATAGAAGAAATATTTTGCTTTATCCTCCCACAACTTGGAGTGATAGAAATGTATGGGCTCAGTGTTGGTTGGAGTCCAGTTCTAGATCATCAAAGTAAGCATCATCATAAAACAAATGGCATCCATAATGTATGCCGACGCGTAGAAAGGGGCAGGTTTCCCTTTGGCTTTTAACGACTGATATTCTGTGATTTCCTTGGCCAGACTGTCTGATAATATCTTGGCCCAATTGAAAGAAAAACCTTTTGCAACTTCATGCATGATTGGTACCCATGATAACAGGAAGTGAGCAGAGGTTTCTTTCCCGAAAAGTCTACATAGCATCATGGCCACATACATCATATGGGCGTCTAATGATGTAGTGGCATATATGCCATGGGTGTCTGCTCTGAACTTCTCAGGGTGTGCCCACCAGTTCTCGATTAAGTTAGGGTAATTCTTTCCACCTTGCGTGCACTCTTATTCATCGAACTCTGTTTATAAAGTGGCATTGTCACTGTATTTGAAAGACGGGGATAATTTGTACATCACTTGTATATGTTTCGGTCGAAAAGACCCAACAAAAACTTTCTTTGAATTGTGGATGCTCTTGGTTGAGACGTCAATGTTCTCCAGGGCCCAACCTATCATGTCATTATATGGCATGAGTCTCGGCCGCATGGCTATTTTATGTAGCTCTGATTGAGCTATGTATTTGAGCTTCGTCGCCTGAGTTTCGATCACCTCATAGCTCGACTCTTCTGGCAGTTAATCAACTCGTATTGTAGGATATCAAACACCTACCTCCAGGTTTTCAAGGTATCTACAACTCTTGGCGATGTGTCTGAGAGGACATCTGTGTTCTGGCTCGTGCTTTCACCAGCCGCTTTAGCCATTTTTCGCGGAGCCATGATAGTAGTAAGCTCAGAACTGTGCTACCTGTTACAGGGAAATGCGTAAACTTCTTAGTCTGTTAAAGCTTGTTGTTCTGTGAAAATGCAAATGGAATTCAAACTTCAATATCTTTTTTCATCTCAAGTGTATCAATTTACGAATACCTTTACTAACAATGTGTTCGTTAACTTTAATGAAAAAGCTAGGCGATGGTCTGCGATCTTATTAGAAATCACTTTCGTTGAGCTGTAATTAATGCCATTAATATTTGGGGGTTCACAACCGGGAGCTTGGATAAATAAGATTTGAAACTTTCCGAAATTCGGTTTAGCGAAAACTCAATTGCGAGATAATCTTGTTTAACCCATTAATTAATTGTGTTTATCGTTAAGTGCTTTTCGGGTTTTCGAACTTCGGGATTTTGATAGTAGCTCAAGATAAGATTTCCGAAACTCGAAATCGCAAAGTGATTAATCATTAACTAATTGTCTTTAATCTTTAATTAACCCTGCTCAGTGTTTACGATATTTCGGGAGTTTGGATTTCGTGAATCTAGAGTGCGATGAATGGTGAATATCCGAACTCCAGATACGCGAAGCTTACTATTTAACTTTTAATTGGGGTTTAGCTTTTAGGTATTTATGGTTTCGTGCGTCACCAAATTAAATTTATTACCTTTTCGACAGGCTATTACCCGTAATGATGTGTCAAATCTTATTTGGGGAACACGTGTCTTGGGACTAGGATCGTTAGAACACTTTTTAGACATCAAGACATTGGAGTTGCTACATGGTGAAACGCTCGAAGCTCGAAACTCCAAAGCAGTCTCTAGAGTCTTGACCATTTTAACAATCAGGTGGATCCAAAAACTTGGGGAAAAAGGGGTCGTTCGATCGACGAGGAAAGTTAATCGACGATGGACCTTGTACGCGCCTTAAGGCTTAAAATTTTAAAAGTGTTCCAACAATATCTATAAGTTGTGCCCAATGAGGCGATGTCCAGGAACTCCATTTTTGTTTGAATGTATCTATGCAAACAGCCGTGATATTTGAGCACCAGATGACGCTCATAATATTTGATAGACAATTTGGTGCGTAGGGTATGGAAAATATTGGTGAAGTCTGGTACCGTCTGGTCCCTTTCTTGACGTAGGGTGGTCCATCTGGTGTATTGGTCCTCGTAGCTTCCAACAAGGTAGTATTGTTCTTTAATGGCGTCCTGGAAGGAATTCCATGTAGGGGCCACCACAAAAATTGCAGATTCCTCAAGGACCCTTTGATCGAAGTAAGTATCCCACCATTCTTTAACATGGGGAATGTCCTCGAGGAGTGCAAAAGTGATATTTTCCCGATCGGAAAAATTGTGGACCGAAAAATATCCTTCGAGTAGATTCAAATATTTATCTACAACATCTGCATCTATCAGTCCTTCAAATAATGGAATATCAAAATTTACTTGTACCTTGAAGGGGGTTGCATGGACGCCTGATGAAGATGCTTCTCGCATGGGCAACCGTCAAAGGATTTGCGCGAAGTTGTCCATCATTTTGTTCCTTTGTCGCGCGAAGGCTTTCTCGAGCAACATTTTAATAGGATCTCTTGATCCATCATATTTCTTTTCGTCTCCCATGGGTTGTTGTCAGGCTTGATGCGACCGATCTAGTAATGGCTTGATTGGTTCGAGTCCCAACTTCTTGTACCCAGACCTTGTCAGGGACATGCACGAAGAAAAATAAATGAAGAGCAGACTGCTCTAATACCAATAATCCGGATTTAGGAGTGGAACAAACTGATTAATAGACTGAATACAATAAACATAGAGATAGGAAGAATAACACAAATATCCAATGAACAATATCTTCTATTAAATAATGAAATAGGTTGAAACTGTAAAACTGCAGAACTGAAACTTACTCGAATGGTGGTAGCTATCTCTGAGAAGAGATGTGGCTGGTACACACATCTGTCTGAGCAGAATGGATTCCATTGAGCCTCTAGAGGCCCTTTTCATATTACTCATGAATGCCAAAACCCTAGACATCCAAAAACCTAAACCTAGAAGGTGAAACGCCAAAAATCATGTGGGCCCCATGGGTAAGTTGGTGCAATTTGGTACCTCAACTTCCTAGGGTCATAAATTTTGCATACGACCTCTGTTTTAGGCGCGTGATAGCCCATTGAAAAGGTCTTTCGGAGAACTACACATTCTACCATTAGACTCTGACTCTGCATAAAGTATGACTGTGGTGAGTCAAGAAAAAAATGTTTAGGGCCCCAAAACAACCCTAAAAGTACAACAAGATGTGCTGACATGAAAACATACAAAATAAGCCAGTTGGATTAGGCGAGAGGCCACCCGTATCCACTTGGAGAATGTGGGAGGCTTCAGACAACCCCAGAAGTGTAGAACTCACAATTATAAAGCAATACAAAATGACGTGTTGAATAAAAAATGGACACGAGGAGCCAGTTGGAATTGGTGGGTGGCCACCAATATCCACCTGAATCAGAGAATGGATAAGTGTGTTTGGTATTATAGCCCAACTTCCCTTGTGGAGAGCACATGAGGACATGTCCCTTGTGGAGAGAACATGAGGACACATCCCATGTGAAGAGCACATGAGGACATGTCCCTTGTGGAGAGCACATGAGGACACA